>CAUYRT010107308.1:0-76180 GCA_963574885.1 Lepilemur ruficaudatus
TCCCTCCCTTCCTTCCTTCCTTCCTTCCTTCCTTCCTTCCTTCCTTCCTTCCTTCCTTCCTTCTTTCCTTCCTTCCTTCCTTCCTTCCTCCCTCCCTCCCTCTTTCTCTCTCTCTCTCCTCTTTATTCAGGTCTATTTAACTTTTCTGAACCCAGACTCTTCTCCCAACCAAGAAATCTTCTCTACCATTTTCACTGGACCAAGAACGCTTCTATGTCTTTCATTCACCATACAGCAATTGTCTTATGGGTCTTTCTGTTTATTTCTTGAGAAACCCGGTTTTTGGACCACTGGTTTATTCCACCAATAATTCTCCTGAAGAGACTCCTCATGGCAGTTGTGTGTCCTGCTCACAGGAGGGCTATTTAGCCAGCCTGCTCTCCCTTTGGACCATATCCAAATGTAGGGCATGTCAGCATTAGACTCTTACCTTTGCACATTTCTTCCTGATCTTACTTACATCACACTGATGTTGCCTTATGCCAATTCCATATCCAGTTGAGATCCTCCCCCTGCTCTCCCTCTCCTCACTCCCTCTATTTCTCCTGTCCCATCACCACCTCATCTCCCCACTTCTGAACATTTGCTTATCAGCCTAGTTTTGATATTTCAGGAACAAAGATAAAGCCTTTTAGAGGGAAAGTCATTTCACTCTTTCCAGAGGCTCAAAACAGACAAGATGAAAGATTAGTTTTTGTCAGGAACCCAGGAGGGTAAGATTTTAAAAATACATACAAGGGGAGAAAGACTGTTTGTTAAATTTTTATTTTTAATTATTATGGGTACATAATGGTTGTAGATCTTTATAGGGTACATGTGATGTTTTGATACAGGCATACAATGAGAATTAATCAAATCAGGGTAATTGGGGTATCTGTCACCTAAGGTATTTATCATTTCTTTGTGTTAGGAACATTCTAATTCCACTCTTTTAGTTATTTTAAAGTAGACCCTAACTTACTGTTGACTATAGTCACTTTGTTGTGCTATCAAATGTTGTTCGTTCTGTCTAACTATCTGACTATATTTTTGTACCCATTAACCATCTCCACTGTATACCCTCCTCTCCACTATCCTTCCCAGCCTCTGGTAACTGTCATTCTACTCTCTGGGAGCAGAGACTCTTCTGTTAAAAAGAAACTTCCTCTGTGATTTTCACTCTCTGGAGATAGTGACAGTGAATAATGAGAAGTCTAGGGGCAGAAGTGCTTGTTGACCTGTTGTAGATGTTCCCTGGTGTTTGTGCTATAGGTTGCTCTTTGGTTTGCATTCAGAGATATGTCATACACCCATTCACCGGGTGGCTCTGGAACTGCCAAGGTGTTGCCAGGAAAACAGTAAGAAAAGTTTTCAACACACACTGGAGACATAAAGAAAAACTCTGGCTAAAAAAGTTTGTCCTTTGCTTTGAGTTGAACCTCGAAAGGCTTTTCATAAAGGCTCCTCCTTTCTCTTATGGGCAGAATCTTCCCACACGACATCAGAGTGGATATGAGAGCATTTCTTCGTGACCTAATACTAAGATATATTTGTGCTGTGTGACAGCATAACTTGGCTGTTCTACCTGTGACACAGACATTTCATCATTCAGAAGGGCCACTGGCTTCAATGGCTCCTGAAAGTCTTGGGCCAGCACATCTGGAGAAATATGCATGTTTTCAGGCAAACCCTCCAAAATTTTAGTCAGTTTAGCAAACCAAGAAGAGTCTGTGTTCTCTACCTTCTGGAGTGAAGATAGTTTCCTTGATGAACAAGACAACAGTGGCCTGCTGATTTATGCACAAGAAAAACTTTTGCCCATGGCTTGGTAGCCACCGCTATCTCCTCAAACGTTGAAGCTTATGAGCGGCGCAGGAATGGAGGCCTTGGGATGGAGTTTGGAAGGGTTCCCCGGCAACTCAGCCCTAGGAAACATTGATCAAACGGTGTCCATGCCTCAGCAATGATTGCAAAATAATGAAAGAGCAAGTATTTTCATTCGTATCCGTGTTGTCCTTTGAAGAGGGTGTATTCAGAAGCTATATATTTATGACTTTAATATTCTTATTATAGCAAATACTTTGGAAAATTTCCTTTGCATTTGGAGGAATAATTATAAAATTTTTGGATATAAAAATTACATTAAAAGCTATCATCTGTTTTTTCCATTTTCCATTTCCACATTATCACAGTCATTGGATAAATGAAGGCATGATTTGGACCAACACAATTCCTTTAGGAAAAGGTAAAAATATGAACCCTAGAGTAGCATGATCAAGAAATAGTCATCTGTAGGTCAAACCAGGAGTAATTCTAAGCCCCACCAGCTAAGTGATTCAGGTAATTTCCCACAACACTCAATATGGTGAGGTTAAAAGGTAACCAAGAATTTGGAGGAATGTCATATGTACTGTGTAAGGGTGTATAGCTTTGGGAATTATTGGTGGATTCAGGAGCAGCTGATCCCCATTTCCTCTCCTTTTCCTCAAGGTTTGGAAATATCCTGGGATGGAGACAGTTTTGTAGAAGTCATGGCTGCCCCCTACCTCAAGGGCAAGCTCTGTGGTCTTTGTGGCAACTACAATGGACATAAACGTGATGACTTAATTGGTGGAGATGGAAACTTCAAGTTTGATGTGGATGACTTTGCTGAGTCTTGGAGGGTAGAGTCCAACGAGTTCTGCAACAGACCCCAGAGAAAGCCGGTGCCTGAACTCTGTCAAGGGACAGTCAAGGTAAAGCTCCGAGCCCATCGAGAATGCCAGAAGCTCAAATCCTGGGAGTTTCAGACCTGCCACTCGACTGTGGACTATGCCACTTTCTACCGGTAAGTACAGTGTTCTGAGGCATGGGTTTTGGTTACAGAACAAGGATAGACTTGACCTTGAAACAGAATGTATCTAATCTCTTGGTGTGAAAAACAGAGTCCCAAAGCACAGGGTAAACATCCTCATTTCTTTCTGTTCAGCAGCTGATCTCATCTTGAGTCAGCCCCACATTATGTCCCAAATTGGGAAAATCTAGCAAGTATTTCAGAGTGATGTCCTCTAGGCAATTCTACGGTTTTTTTTTTTTTTTGTGTGTGTGTGTGTCTGTGTGTGTGTGTGTCCACAGGCTCACTGGGAAGCTGGTTACACCCCAGGGTTTTTCCAGGTGTTAGCTTGACTCTGAGATTGAGAAGAACTTTCCAAATTCTGGCCCACGCCACAGTGGTATAGGGCAGAGGTGATTTCCTGTAATGGAATCTCAAGTCACTCTGGCTGTGTTTGGATATTTGAATGAGTTCAGTTATTCTAAGCTGAGGAAGAATTCAGGTCTATCTCATGGTCTAGCCCAAATGCAATATGCACGAGGAAAATAAAGAAGTGAAATGAGGAGTCCTTGGATCTTGGCCAACCATGAGACTTCACGTCCAGAGTCAGTGGGCAGGCGGTAGAAATGGGGCTTGAGGATAGGAGAAGGAAGGACTTGCATTAAGAACTGGGATTGCATGACCCTTTCTAACTCTATTTAATCTCTTTCCACACAAAGCAATTGGTTACAAAGGAGACTTAGATTTGACTTCTGTGTTTCTGAGCCACCAATGACTCTGGCCTGGTTGTACTTCCACTTACTGCACAAGTGCATGGGCTCAAGAGCTATAGCTGCCTATAACTTTAACCACCATGGGTGTGGGAGGAAACATGAGATGAACACAGCCCAAAAGGCCTTGTTTAAGTGATTTGCCTGTGCCTCTTAAAATTAGAAAACTCCTGTGGTCTGAAGCTACAGAGAGGTTATTTTTACTCTTTAATTGCCACCAGTTTATTTCCCCTAGTTCTCGTTAAATATGATCTTTTTTTTATTTGATCTTTGGCCATAAAAGATAAAGTTCTATAAAGGCAGCTCAAAGTGGCGTGGAAAAAAGACTGTCCCTGTCATCACAGATCCCTGAACATGGCTGCATCTGCCAAACCATTTGGCTCCAAGTCATAGGTTTAGCTCTTTCAAGCCATTTTGCTGTTATAATTTGAATGCTCTGGGTTCCCTTCTTTCTCCTCCGTGCACCACCCCCTCAATTGCCCCTTGTCTAGTGGAATTGAGGGGTCTTAACATGAGACTCTGCAGTGAGTTAAGCAGCTGGACAGACAAACCCGGCTTCATTTGTGTAGAACATGGCAATTAAGAGCTTTGTGGTATCCTGGGCTTAACATCCAGCCCACCCACACAACCTTGAACAATTACCTAAGCCTTCTAAACCTCAGCTTACTTATCTGTGAAGTGGGGATAATAAAAAAACCCACCTCAGAGAGTTACTATTCAGATTCAGTGAGATTATGAACATAAATGCATGTGTTCAACACAGTGCCCACATAGAGTGAGTGCTCTATAGTTGTTGGCCACCATCATTTCTTCCACCATTAATTAAATGGTAAACAAGAGTAAGATCCCTTTTGGAAGCTCCCCTTTCCTGGTTACAAATTTAGGTTGGACCCTTCTCTGCTTAAAATGGAATGGAAAGGCTGTGCTTCTCCAGGGCCCTAGCAGCCTAAACTTTTGATTTTTATCTCATTTTAAAGGAATGTATTGAAAACAAAAATTGGAGAGCAGGCTTGCAGAGATTACTTCCTTTTTTCTAGACTTCTATTTCTTTTGCCTTTGGTGGTTTGTTTAATGTTATGATCCTTGGACTACAGCAGGAATATGATGAGCACTCCCACAGAAGTGCTGAGAAGTGACTTTGATATGCATGATCAAAGAGGATCTGAATCCTCAGGTGGCCAGGCAGATGCTCCACTTCTGCCCTTGTCAGGTGCCACAGCAGCAACAGCAGCACAGTGGAGGTCACTGCTTTGTGTGAGCATCTTGACCTGCCAAGTTTGGGCAGCTCATGAGAGTGCTCTTGGAATCGTTGTGCGTGGAAGTTCAGAGGATGGGATGTGGAGGGAAGGTTGGCTAGTGCTTCCCTTGTCAGTGGAATGGTGTTGTGGCAAAGTACCCTTCCACAGCCCGCCACTTTTTCCTGGGAAGGGTAGAGGAGCTCAGGAGGGAGAGCTGGACCATTCTGTGGCCATGCACCCTGCTGAAGGATGCATCTTCATGCATTTTGATGTGAAAGTGGCCAGTGTTGGATAGATTCTATTTTTTCCCCTTTTTTCCAAGCACATGTGTGGCAGAAGAAGCAAATAAACTAGGTGCACCATGGAAAGATAGTTCTCTTCTCAGGAGAGCTCTGGGGAAAGCAAGCCTCAGGGTTGCTTCTACGGACACTTTATGAAGCAAAGGACTGAGAATGCATGGGAAGGGCAGGGTAAAGCAAGCTGGACCACTCCCTGATTCTGCCACTGTCTAGTGTGTGTCCCAGTAGCTAGCTGAATATCAGGCCCTTTATCTAAATAATTCATATGACAGTAACTACCCAGCAAGACTGCTGCTCCGAGGACTGAAGTCATTGGGCAATGCCACACTGGCACACAATAGTTGGGCAGTCATGGAGCTGGGTGTCTGGTTGTCCTGTGTTCCTTCTTTTCTATGGGGAATCTTGCCCCAAGCTCAGCCATTTACCCTTCTGGTTGTCCATATCTTCTCCTGCTCTCATCAGGGAGCACCGATTAGATGGGTTCTCACTGATGAACCCGCAGAACAATTTCAAAGTGAGCGGCTTCTCTGTTGTGAAACGGAAAAAAGGTAGTGTAAGTGAAGATTGCATTGCAATTGTTTAAAAAACATTTGTTTTTTTCTTATAAGAACACCATGTGTTCATTGTACATTTAAATAATATTGAAAAAAGTTTAAAAAACAGCAGTCACATAACGTCCCACACAGTAAATTTTTGCCTGTATATTTTATTAATATAACTTTTGTGGAATTTCTAAAATGAACCCAAACATATTTTTCTGAGTCCTTATGGGACTAAAGGGAGTTGCTATGATATCATGGATGAGCATATACGTGAATTGTATTAGAATTTGATTTCTTTTAGATTCCCCTCATCCTCCAAAGAAATATCTGTATTTTCTTTTAAGGGCAAAGAATAAAGTAGCGTAACATGTACACACAAACTTCCAAGCACCACTGTGTTTGTAACAGGGAGAAGAGAGAACAAAGAGGGTATTTCTCTGAGGAAATGCTGGGTTTCTTGAATCGTATGACAAATTCCACAGGGAAAATTCTATTATAAATATGAGATAGTGCTTCTTGTAAGGTAGAAAATAATAAATCCTGATTTCTCTGAGTTAGAGTTTACTTTTAAAATGTCTCTTATTTTACCCAATTCAGTGCTTTTAATAGTAAACTGCCCATTGTCTAAATATTTGAAAAACTACCGCTTTGTAAATGAAT
The DNA here is from genome assembly GCA_963574885.1 of Lepilemur ruficaudatus. NCBI lineage: Eukaryota > Metazoa > Chordata > Mammalia > Primates > Lepilemuridae > Lepilemur > Lepilemur ruficaudatus. The sequence goes on from CAUYRT010107308.1 coordinate 6,301, forward strand.
AAGAAATGATTTCATGTTAGTCAATATTTGTTTTTTCCTCTTTTGGGAAATGTCTTAAGCTTTGCTATTTTTTCACTCACAAATCAATTTGACACATCTTAGCTATTTTGGCATAAAATATAACATATAATTAAGTTCTTTGGAATAGACAGTTTGCTTTAATTAACTAATTGGATAAGTATGGGTACAAAATAATATAATTATTAATCAAGTAAAAATTTTAACTGATTGCATTGATAACAAGTCTTAGCTTTGCTAATTGACTCCTTAAATTAGAAAAATCCTCTTTAGAAACTTTTCGCGTTGTCCTTCATTGATGTGTTATGGAGAAATTCCCAGTAGCTAACGAGATAGTATACTGTCTACCTGCTTGGAAAAATTAACATGAAATCTTATGTTTGGATTCAAATGTAGGCTACCCTAAGGAGAAAGTGTTGCATGTACTCATGCCTCTTTTCCCACTTCTCACTTCATTTCCCTCCTTCAGCCTCATGTTGCTTCTCCCTTCATGTCTGCGATGCCACCTGAGAAATCCAAGACGAATAGGCAGATCCCTGCCACAAAGGCTCCCTCAAGATCCTTAGCAACCAATATCAAACCCGCCTTCCTGCAGCTGACTTAATCCACTGGGCAGCCTGGGGCACAGAGAGAGGCCAGGAGATGCGTGGGTCAAATGGGAAAGGAAGAAAAGACCTTCTATTCCCTGTGCCTATGAAACGCCAGCAATGGGCTTTTTCCCTAACCCAGACCCACATCTTGGATGACATAGTTATAAGTGTAACCTGCCTATAAAGCAGGACTCTTAAGTCAGGGTAGGACGGCATTTCAGAGAAGTCAGAAAAATGAATGTGATGTTCAGTGATGCCCAGACATTTACAGACCACAGTCATCTCAGGACTGTTCTCTCTGCATTCTCCTTAATGGGGTATAATTCACAGAGCGAAAACTCTGTTCACTTGTTCAGTTTCAGAAAGTGTCTTGGGGATTCCCAGTCTAGGAAATGTTCTTTTATTTCCATGCGGTGGTTTTTACAGCTGCAAGGAATTGAGGTAATGCCAGAGGATTCACAGATGTGTCCTTTCCTGCCGAGGTACTAGGAGGTAGGAGGTGGGAGGTAGCACAGGAGAGCACTGGAACTCTGGCAGGACCATGACATTGGATATACTGGAGTCCTGGGACTGCCAGTGGCTTTCTTCCAGGGGAAGATCACAGACTTCCTGAATGACCCACTTTGTGTGTTCCTACAAAGGAAACTAATCATTTATTATAAAAAAAGAAAGAGATACAGGCAAAGAGTACAGACTTTATGTGTGTGTGTTTGTGTATGAGAACGATCATATAAAGCTAACTGCCATTCTGTAATTAAAATCAAGTCAATTTCTCTTACTTCAAAGAAGAACATTCTTGGAACGTTTTTGTTTATATCTTTTAATGACTTGTCAAGAACTGCCATTAGAACTAGGGTCCTAAATCAAATCATTTTAAAGTGTGACATTATATGCCTTACTTTATTTTTCCTTTGGCCAACTCAACTTTTAGGATGAGTCACCCTGAATCTGTAATTAAGGTATGCTGACACCAGGTGGCAGTAGACACCTCAGTTGCATTACCTATCAGACTTCAGCCCTTGAGTCTAGGTTCAAAGTTCAAAATTGTTTTCCCTGCTAATTAGCTCTCTCATCCCCAACCTGCCCCGATTATATCTAAGTACACAATGCACATTTCTGCCTCTGGGTCCATGTCAATCTCCTGCCTCCCTGAGATGCACTCACTGTCTATCTCCATTGATTTAAGCTGAAGCTAGAGCTCAACTGTTTCTTTAGTTTCTTAGTTACTCTGATTGTGTTTATCATCATTTAACACATATATTATGTGGTACTGCTATTGCCTTTCTCCAGCATTGGATTTTTAGTTCTCTGGGGAATGGGGAATGCCTTTTCTTTTTCTACCCTGTGTATTTTACCCAGCACTTACCCCTGGAAGGGCCGTCCTTCCTAGCCTGCCTCTTACCTGCATCCTCTGTGATCTATTTATGACTTTTGCTACCCTTTACTTTGGGTCCATTTTCGATTTTTATCCCCATGCTCAATTATACACTTACAGTCAGAGTGTGCACACATCTCTGTCTTTTCATGGAATAGACTGGTCAGAGTGAGCAGAGCCTTTGTTCCACCTGTGTTGCTCTAAGAACTGTGAGCACTTGCATGAATCTACTATGGCAATGGCCAATGGCAGGCAAGGTTACACCTCTGAGTCTCAGTGTCTGCCTCTGCCTATTCACAATTCACTTGTAAGCCCCTTAGACCTCCCAGCTCCTCTTCTATCCCTCAGCTAGTGTTTGACCTTATTATATTCATATGCAACATTCTGATCCACAGAAATTTCTGCTTTGGCCTCTCTCAGTTGGTTTTAGGACTTCAAATTAGCCTCTTATCATGGTGGCACAACAACTGGACCTCTGGTGGGTGATGTTGCCAAGGCCAACTGGCTTTTTGCCCTGGCACCACTCAGCATTCTTGCTGAGGAGTCATATCCCTTCTGCCTGTCATTGACTCTGAGCCTTCTGCCAGGCTGGGCCAAAAGCTTTATGGTGGTTTCTCTTAATTTTTCATTCATTCTTCTCTACCTCAGCCACAAGTAGATTCTTCATTGTTTGAGCCATCAAAGCGATGCAAGAGAAGGATCCTAAATAGCTTTTGTTGGCTGCCTGGATTTTCACTCTGAAGGGCCATTCCTGGTTAGTCCAATTTTCTTGGAACCAAAGCAAAAAGAAAGATATGAGTACACTCAGAAAGGTATGAAAATGTTTGGAATGTCATTTTATCCAAGTCTAAAATCCTCCCATGTTTAATTTTTCATGTTGAAGAGAGATAAATGTTGTCCTTTAAAGAAGGAGAAACAAAGAGAACTGAACCTGTCTTAACAGATAGATTAACCTTTGCAGAGAGATTGGGTCAACTGTATAGTTGGCCAACTACGAAGTTAGAGAGAGCACAGTCCACACAGAGCCACTTTCACTTCTGACACCACTAGTTCAGAGGTGATCTCCAAAGTACCCTCAGGATTAGGAATTTGCTAGAAAGACTCACAGAACTCATCAAAAGCTATTATACTTATGGGTATAATTTATTATAAGAAAAGGATACAAATTAAAATCAGAAGGGACACATAAAGCAGAGTCTGGAGATGTCCAAACATGGAGCTTCTGCTGTCCCTGCCCTGGTGGCATCACTGAGGCTCTCATCATGGACTGGCGCTCATTCCTCTTGGTGACAATGTGTGGTAGCAATATTACTAGGTAGCACAGGGAAGCCCACCTAAGCCTTTGGTGTCCAGAGTTTTTATTGGGACCCAATCACACGCTGCCTGAATGGCTGACCTTTAGCCTCCAGCCACTACTGCAGGCTAATGTGTTAATGTCTTTGGTCTCCAGTTTCTCTAGAGGTTGGAGCTGTTATTGCATGGCCAGAAGTCTCCATCCTAAACCCCATTGTTAGGCATTCTTGTCAGGCAGGACATTCCAGGGGCCTACAGATCACCTCCTTGTAGTCAAAGGCCAAGGCCAACGCCAGACTCTCTACGGGCAAGGTTAATTCTTCACCATATAACCTTCCTAGCTCAAGGTTACATACTATTTAAATTTGATTTTATATATTTAGCTTTGAGTTTATTTTAAGCATAAACATCCTAGAATCCTGCAGTGTTTCTCCTGAGAAAATTATATTCAGAGATGCAATTAGATGAGCCTTTTGAACACAGATTTGAATGAGTGTCATTGTAGCAGGTAAAACACTAATTATTTTGTAGCATCTCTCGTAGCTGCTTAGGAGACTTCTTGATTACTTCTTGGTAAGCAGGAGGCAGTATGGTGTAAGTCAATGATATTTTTATTATTTGTGGGTGTAAAGCTGTTTGCATCCAGGAGAATGAGGCTGACATGAGTAGTGTTTTCCTCATTTCACTGTTGAACTAATCAAGGCACTGAGAGGCGAAGGGACCCAGTCCTGAGCAGCCAGCCTAACAAGATACGTGGTGGCCTTGAGTCTCCCTCAGAGAACTTGGTAGGGGCAGCCATGGCTGCTTCTAGAATCCATCACTGTCCACTCGGGTTTTCAGATATCCTGCTTCTGCCATGAGCTTGCAGAGGAGGAGTTTATTAGTTATTTAATTCACTCCTCTTTACAACTTTCAATTGAACACCTGCTGTGTGCGAGCTACTGTTGTGGGCATGGTGATTCAGGACTGAACAAGAGAGAAAAATGTCTTAGTCCGGAGAATCACCCTCTAGGGCGCGGACAGCTGCAATGAGAAATAAGGTCGTACCCAACTGTGAGAAGAGGGATGGAGGGAATAGGGTGTCATGAGAGGGTGGGACTGGGGGTGGCTGACTTTGAGGTAGGTGGACAGGAAAAGCATTCATGGGGAGCTCTCCTCTGCGTGGAGCCCACCTGTCGGGAAGAGCTGATGAGGAGGCTGACCATTGGCAGGGGAGCAGCGGGCCCCACACTGCATGGGGCAAGGCCTGTCTGAAGACTAGAAAGGAGGCTGCCATGACGGACACATTCAGAAAGTGATCAGTAGAATGGTACCCATGAGTACAGCCTAGGTGTCAAGTAGGCCTTGCAACCAGATTGCCTGGTTCCACTTCTGAGCTCCCCACTTTATAAGTCGTTGCTGTTGGGAAGGTGAGTTCACCCAGTGAAGCCCTGGGTAGATGCTCCGTGTGTCAAAGGGGCTGCCGGGAGGACCTACGGCATTGCCGTGAGGGTTTGTTGTGAGGATTCCATCAGACCACGTGAGGTGCTTATCCAGACCTGGCATGGGACAGGTGCTCTGTCAGGGTTAGTTCTCTTATTAATATTATTTCATCACTCTGAAATAGAAACCTCTTTTGTGTGGCATTTGCCTTCATATTGACCTATGCTACCTGGTGCCAGTACTGGGAGAGTGTTTCTCTTTTATTTTACGTGGTCGTTTCTAGACCCTTCTCATTTCTAGACCCATCTGGAAGAACTTTTTCCTACTTGTGCAGAAAGTGATACTGTTTCCTAAAACAAAAGAAAACAAAAACAAACACTATGTTGGAATTAATTAAAGTTTCCTCAATATGCTTGCTTTTCATAAGTTGTTTCAATTGATAAGATTGAACTGAAGGGGAAGGTGCAGAAGAGATCATTAAGTCCATAAGATGAATTCATAAAGCTGAATTTGAAAAATCATGAACTCAATGTGCTTTATGGCATAGAGTTTGAGAAGAGAAGGAGTTCATGTGTCTTGATTTGCTTTTATTAGGAGTAAAATTCAGGGTATAAGAAAAGCAGAAATGTCTGCCAAATTTTAACTTTTTTGATGCCATTCTTCTTTGCCTTCTTAAATAGTAATATGAACATAATGTAACCTTTATATGATGACTCAAAGTTAATATTGGGCTATCAGTTGAAGTTAGGAGCATCTTTTGTAGGAGACCCTTGAAAGGGGCAGGGGGCTTTTGAGCTCTGGTGTTTAGCTCTTTGTAGTAGCTTGTATCTTCTTGCTATAGCTTCCCCTTGCCCGACTTCCTTCTCCTCATTAGATGGAGACAATAATGTTAGTTAATTTTGTTTGCAGACTAAATGTTAAAAGGTTCTGAAAGAAGATTCAAGGTTCTCTCCTATGAGAAGGGCTAACAAACTTTAGGATACAGACTGTATTATTTCCCTTTTCCCGGCTTTTATCAAGCAGCTCAGAGCCAGGTTTGTGACCCAGAACTCAAGAACTTCTCTTGAGTTCTATCAGAACTTCCAGGCATGGATTTTATTTCTTAAACTAACCTCAGGTCTGGTTTTATCTTTATCTTTCCTGGGATTTTTTTTCCCCCTCATTCATGAAATTTCATTTTATTTCATTCTACATGTAGTTTTGTAAGCTGACTTACATCCTTTCTGGAACAAGTTGGGGAGTAAGTAACGGTGGCCTTGGGCAAGGGATCTAACACCTATGAATTTCCAGTTTATTTCATTGTGAAATAAAGAAAATATCTTTACCCCGTAGGTTCTCCTAAGGCTGGACAATATTTCCCTTGTAAATCCCAGATGGGATGACCAAAGAGTCCTTTTCCCTTTCCACCGGCCACATCACCAGCAAGGTCTGGCAGCCCTTGTGAGAACAGGTCTGAGCTCTGTGGTTTCAGGTTGCTCTTTGAAAAATCAGGATATCCAGCTGGGTGCCAGAACTCCTTGGAATCGAGAGAAATTGGGATGGGTGTCCTCAGAGGCAGCCCTGTATGGGCTGGTTTCCATCAGGCTCCTTACAGATTGGTTGGAATTTTGATGTGTTATGAGTCCAGCGTTGTGACTCAGTGAAACCACATGGGCAGGGGCGGCATCTTGTGAAATCAGCTGGTGTCTGGCAGCTTCGTGGGCCTCTCAAAGAAGGCACGCTGGCCTCTGCGCTGTTTTGGGAGCAGCATCAGGGCTTTGGGCTGGGCTCAGAGCTGTGCTGGGTCTGATGGCCATCAGGACTCTATCTATTTCTCAATTGGCAAAAATTAAAATTAATGGGACATGTGCAAATATGAAATAGGAGAGGAGGCTTTTGCATTCCTGGATGCTCTAACATATCATTCTCTGTTTATGTGAAAATCTAACATTTGGTCTCATTTTTCTTCTGACTTGGCAAGGAAGAGGAGCAGCGGGGAGGGATGCTGCACTGTTAACGCCCCTAGCACACACAGACGGGGTAGTGGTTTGGCCACGAGCAGGAGTGTGCATATCTGGAAAAAAAAAAGACTTAGGCATTTGCAATTTTATTAAGAAAGTGCTGAGGAAATTATATTCTTGTGTCGAAAGTCCTCTTTTCTAGACTACTGGTCAATTATTCATGTCTAGGAGTCAATGAAATCTATCAGTAATAAACTAAAATAGGCACATGGTACCTATTATACAAAAGAGCATAGGTTCTTTTATAGTCACGATTGATTGATTTGATAATGACACCAGGCGCTGTTCGAGGTGCTAGAGATAGGGCAGTGAATGAGATAAATGGGTCCTCTCTCGCAGAGCTTGCAGGGCAGGCTGATGAGTAAACAGGAGAGTGGAGAGAGAGGGGGCTGTGTTTTCTGATAGAGAATGTACTTGGAGGTTATGAGAAGCCATACCCTGTCAGGGAGATGGCTTCCTGGAGGAGGTGACTTGCTAGACTGAAACCAAAAGCATAGGTAGGGTTTAGCTGGGAAAAAGAGGAGCATGAACTTGGGGAGGAGAAGAAAGAGAAAGACTCCGGCCACAGAAGGCTGCATGCTCACAGCCGTGGAGGCCAAGGAGAGTGTGGCACAGGCAGCCAAGGGACAGATGTTCTGTGGGATGATGCCACAAACTTTGGGGTTCATGGACAGAGAGAAGACGAAGGCAGAGGCCAAATCATTATAGTTTTATGCCCCAGCATTTACTAGCCACGGAGGAGGCGCACTGCAGGGCCTTTCACAATTAACTGGGGGCAGGTTATACTGGGCAGTGGTTCAGTAAAGATCAAGACTCTCCATCCATTCATCATTCATTGACTTCTCAAACAGTTTTGTATATTAGATATTCTGTGTGTCTGGTCAGTACTCGAGCTTTAGCGTGAATCAATCACCTGGAGAGCTGATTCAGTGGGTGTAGGTGGGGCTCAAAAATGTGCATTTCTAGCATGTTCCAAGTGATGCTGGGGTGAGAACTGCTGCCCTAGGTGAGGAAATTGCAAGAAGAACCTATCCAGGTTCCTGTGGGTCACCAAGGGACTTAATTTTCTGCGACTTTGTCCACTCAAAGACACTTTTTTTTGAGTGATGGGGCTTAGGTTTTTTTGTCCCTATACAATCAAATTGTAAACGTTGGAGACAAGAGTGTAGAGTGAGTCTCTGGCTAAAAGGGTTAAGAGCTAAGCTTGTGCCCACCTAGGTAGACTGAAGTGGTGATCTGAGCTCAGTGGCACTTTCTTGGTGTGTAGTTTAAAATACAGGCACCAAAGTGAACCTCTTTTTGTCTTTATTTTGGAAGCAAAAGGGTACTGGTCTTACTTTCTCCTCATTCATAAAGTCATGCCCTGAGGAAGTGCTGGACTTGCTCAGCTGGGTCATTTGTGAAGCCAGAATTGGAATCCAGAGTCGAAGTTCTCCTGGTCGCTGAGATGCTTTCCACAGTGAGGCCAGTGTGGGGAGCCACCCTGGTAACTTTTAGATGAATTAGCCTGGCCCCAGCAAGAGAGGGAGGAGAAAACACTGGATACAATGGTGCTTTGTTGCCGGCCAGAAACGAAGCCCAGTGTTCCTGTGCAGAGCTGCCCAAACTCTCTCCTCCCCATGTACAGGACGGAGAGGCCCAGAGCCAGGAGTCCAAGCCCAGAACAGCCAACAGGATGTGTCTGTAAAAACCCTGCTTCCTTTTTCCTGGCTTCAGGCATTTAAAGAGTCTGATCAATGGGCACAGAGAGTAGAGAAATAAATGCTTTGCAAGGAAATGGGGAAATCTGGTGGCGATACTGGAAGTAATAATTCTTTTAACAGGAAAGGGATGTTCTTTACAATCCTTACCATCCTACCTGGTGTTTGGAGTTCAAAAGAGAGTGCACGGGTGAGCTGGTTCCTGCACTGTGTCCCCGGCACATGGCCCATGTGTAAGCACCGAGGTAGGATGCGTCTGGGTTGCTCAAAGAACACGGGCCAGGAGACCTCTCAGAACCCCCAAAAGTTTTTCCATATGAAAAGGAAACCAGGAAATTGGAGTCTTCAGTTTGCCTTTCTGATCAAAGCCAGAGAGGAAAGATATTAAGCAGATACTATACTGACCCATAGTTTTGTGGCCACTGTTAGGATTTATTGACCTGAATAGCAACTAAAGACTGCAGGAAAGCTGAGGTCGGTATTTGCTTCAGGAGAAAAATAAAAATCAGCTGTTGACTGAGAACAGTGGGTTGTGTTAGTAGAGACAAGCCCATTGCCTTTGGTAGCAGGAAGTCATGACGGTCGCGTCAACTGACGTTGACCCAACGTGCATCGTGTGCCTGGAATTCTGGGAAGCCTAATAATATATTGCAGTGTTAATAATAATGGACAATACGTTAATAAGGGCGGGGTAAGAGCTTATGTTTTTGAGTGCTCACTGCCTGCCAGGCAGCAGCTAAGCACTTGCTTCACCTGTGTGTAGCGTTCCCTTTGTGTGGATGAAGAAATGCAGCTTAAAGGAGTTAACAATATTGTCCAAGGTAACCAGGCAAGAAAGAGGCAGAGCCAGGGTTTGAAAGCAAATCCATCTGACCTAGACAGAGCTTGTGTTTCTGACCATTACTGCCATAATCTGGTAATGGTTCCTCCTACTAACCCATCCCTGACTCCAAATTTTTTATTTTCTAACTTGAGCTAAAACACTTGGGCTTTGCAAATGTTTCATATACTATAATTTATTTTCATTTTGAAGGATATTTTTCCCTTTAAAAGACTTTTTGTTTCAACAAAATTATCTGTTCAGTTCCATTTTGACAAAATTGTCAAGATTATTTGGAAATAGTGTGCTGTGGCTTGTGTTGGCTGAATTTTAAATAAACCAATTTCATTCCGTTGGTGTTCTAAGGAGAAATTTATGGATTTCAAAATGATGGGCATCCTCTACTCAAAATTTTTTATTTGGCCCACAGTATTAATTTTAAAGATGATATTATTCTATTATTTTAAAGATAGTGTTATTCTGAAGATAATACACACTGATGTCTGGCCCCTCTGTGGAAGAACAAGTTCACCAACGAACTAGGATGCTTAATTCTAATGTCACATACTTGTAAACCATTTCCTCCCTTTTCATCTTCTTTTTGCTTCTAAGGACTGCTTAGAAATAGTTTCTAAATAAAGAAACTGATTTTTATTTCACATCTTGCTTAAGATGTTCTCAATCGGTGTGATACTGGTAACTCAGTGACTGTTAGCTTCTGGGAGTCCACAGTTTCTTTCTGAGATTCTGAAGACAGCTTCGACTTCTTTTCCCAGAAAAATGCATAGGTTCTATGCATACAATAAGGCATTGTCTGCCCACAGGTCAGCAGGCACGGGGTTAAGAAATACTGCTTCCTTCTCTCTCTCTTCAACTCTTCAATGGATACTTTTCGAGCCAGGTAGTATGCCATGCATTAGGGTTCCAGTGGTGAGTGAAATGGTCATGGTTCCTGTCTTCATGGAGTTTATAGTCTGGTGAGTGAGGAAGACATCAAACCAGTATCCTCACAAACAAACATGCATATGTGCTATGATATGTGTGTGCTATGAAGGAAGAGCTTGACATACAAGGTCATTCACAGGAGGGTCAGACCTAGCATGTGTGTGGAGGGAGAGGGAGGCAGATGGATCGGTGACCTCCCTCCACACCGGGAAATGACATTTGGGCTGAGCTCAAAAGGATGGAGAGAAGTGACCCAGGCCCAGGGCAGGAGGAGAGGGGCCTGGCCCCAGGGAGTGTTGTCCCACATTCATGCACCTCCAAAATGCTGATACAGCCAACCCCTTATGCTGCCTGTCCCAAAGGCTCTGTGTCCTTCCTGCGCTACAGTCTCAGCATAACAAAGTCCATTGCACAGAATCTCACCTGCCGATGATTCATTCATGTTATAGGGCAAATCACATTTCCCCTGAAGATAAGTCCCTCTTGTGGAGTTCAAAAGTGGGTTTTCTCTTTGCTCTCAAAGAGACTCCCTATTACTGGGTCCATCATATCTGGGGCTTTAGGTTTCAATAACTATCCTGGTTTATCTGACTTGCTACAGTATACTTAGAGTCAGGACCATGCTCCTTTTCAGGGTACATCTGGGATGATGAGGGCATCCTTGCTGCTCACGTGGGTGCACACACAAACACATGCCCAGCCGTGTCCTCACTCTCCTGTGCACAGTTACACATTTGTCACACGAGATTTAGATCCTTGCTATCAAAGCTCCATCCTTGGACCTGCAACACTGGGAGCTTCTTAGAAAGGCAGACCCTCACTGCCCACCCAGACCTCCTGAATCAGAATCTGCAAATTTGACAAGGTCTCCACATGAGCTTTGTACACATTAAAGTTTGAGCAGTGCTGGTGTGATCTTCTCCACACCTGGCCTAGTCTGTGCTGTTGAATAGTTTAGTCCAAATGCTTCCATTTAAGTCTTGGCAGCACGTTGTTGGTTTTAATTACCTATATTTTAATAGAGCCATCACCAATTTTTTTCCCATGCAGAGAAAAGGCATGCAGGTGGCTAATCTGTGGGATAGCTGAAGTTTGACCCTAATGCACAGCAGACGAGTGTGCTCGCAGGGGGCAAAGGCACCCCATCGCACTTCTGCAAATGGTACTTCCCCGTCACACACACTGGCATCCTTCTTCGTTATTTACATTAGATGGAAAGTCTCTTGACAGATTTCTTTATAAGCAATTGATGATGCAGAAATAGGGCAAGGCAATCGTCCACTCATTAGTGAAATCACTCATAGTTATAAGTTGTAAGGTCATTTGTGTTTGCTTCATCCTTGGTCCTTAAAGGGGTCTTCACAGACATTGAGCCTCAAGATGCCAGTGGAAGGTGGCCCCAGGCACCAGCTCACTCAGGTATTTGTCCCTTCACTCCCCTGATGGACCCATTCCTCTCTGCTCTCTGATCCCAAGCTCTGTCCTTTCGTTCCTGATAACTGTGACCAACTCCCTGCTTCACTGGTCCATCTAACCACCCACATTGTTCCATAGTCTGTCCTCTCCCTTGGCTTCAGCATCACCTGCAGCATGGGCAAACAATGTCACCTTCCTTTGCACTTTGATGACATCCCCTATTTCCCAAGTTTAGCCAGGACATGCACTTTTGCTCACTTTGTTATTAATTAGGTCTTTTTGCAATGGCCTATGAAGAAAAACCAAATGGAAGTGGTTGAAGTTGTAACACATTTAGTGTGTACAAATGGGAATTGATTGACTGACATAACTGCAAAGCCAGGGCGGATTTCGCTTCACACATGGTTTGATTCAAGGTTTCCATGAGCTCACCTGGGTTTGTGCTCTCTCCAGCGCTTGACACCGCTTCCTCCGTGCTGGCTCTAGTTTCAGGCGCACAGTCCTCCTCCCAGTTCTTCATGGTTATAGCTTCAGTCAAATTACGCAGAATGAGGTGAGGCTTTTCTTCCAGAAAGCCCAGCAAGTCTCATGATCCTCGTTGGCTCTGATTGGGCCTGTGGCCATCTCCAAACCAGCCACCATAGTTGGGGGAATAAAATGAGTTGCTTTGTTTAGACAAGTGGTTGTCAAACTTCTGCAGGCGACAGATTCACCAGGAGGGTTCTCAAAGACACAGATCGCTGCCCCTACACTCAGAGTTCTGGTTCAGCAGGTCTGAGGTGGGTTCTGGGAATGGCTAACAAATTTCCAGGTGTCGCTAATGCTATGGGTCTAAGACTACACTTTGAGAACCACTGGGTTTAGAGCAATCAAGGCCCATCCTCACGACACACATGGAGTGTGGGACAGAGGTGTTCTCTCCAAGGTCATCCTAGGTACTCTTTTACCTGAAGAGGGGAGGATGGCTAGTTCTATGTCTCCTGACTCTGGAGTACTTGTTGCACTCTTATTTAACCACAACTCCTGGGAATAGGTAGGGAGTGACCTGTATGCGCCAGGTACTCTGTGGATACAGCCGTGATCAACACAAAGTCTGAGCTCTCCTAACCTGGGTGGGGGTGTGGATGAATGGCAATAAGGAAACACATACTTAATATATGAGGTGATTTCACGTGCCACAGAGAAACACAGAGCAGGGAAGGAGATGGAGAAGGAAGCTGGGGTCTGGGGGGCTGTTTCAAATAACGTGGTCAGGGAAGCCTCTGGATAAGGTGTCGTTGAGCCTTTGAGCTGAGACCTGGAGGAAGAGAGGGAGTGAGTATGTTTCAGTTTAGGAAAAATGTTTTCTAAGCAGAGTACAAGGAACGTGGAGGGTTTGAAGAACAAAAGGCCACTGTATCTGGGGCTGAAGGAGCAAGCAGAGAGTGGGAGATGGGGGCTGGGTACGGGCTTTAGGTGCTGGCAGGTGCTGGATTTCACTGTAAGGAAGAAGAGAAACTCCACTGAGATGTGAGCAGCATGTCAGGAACAGGGGATTGAGATATGAGGGAATGAATGTGGGTACAGAGAGAATGAACTGTGCCCTTTCCTTTGGTTCATGTCCATGTGCCGTAAAGCCAGTGTTCGGCTCTAAGAGGACCTGGCACTTTTGTTCCCTACCCTAAGTGTGTCCCATAACCATATGTTTTGAAACCGTGCTCTCCAGAGAGGGGGCATCAGTACCCTTTGTCTTCGAGTTGGTGTCTCTTGATCCCCGATCTGAGTTTCTTTCTAGTTAAGTCTCATAGAAGATTGTTTTCCTCCAAATTTAAATTCTGAGTGATTCCCTCAGCATCATATACACTTTAAGCTTATCCGTTTCTCCCATTCCTCCTTGAAGTGGAGGGGAAAGGGGATTGCTATTGAATTTTGCCTTGGAAAAAGTTTTGGAAGCACACTGATTTTTAAATATAGCTTCTCTGCAAAGAAAAGGAAGAAATGAAAAAGTAGATCTGATTAAAATACAGGTGTAGCAGCTGGGGAACCTGGCTACAGATCCATTGGGCTCCTTGAGACCTTCGAGAGAATGGATCTTAAGGCTGACTCCCAGAGTTCCTAAATAGGACCGTGGAAAACCAGACAGTCTCCCCAGAGGGCGAGCTCATCCCAGAGGCTCCAGGCTCATCCTGAGGTTTTAGTGCTGGGGCCACTGATGATGCCCAGAACATCTTTCCCATGCACAGAAGCACTGAATGACTCTCATTTATCAGATCAAGTTCACAGTCCTGAGCATGGCCTTCAAGGCTGCAGGACATCTGGCAATAACTTATGTTTTGAGATTTGCCCATTTTTACTCACTTTCTACTCCATCCAGTCTAGCAATTCCTGAATGCACTTGGTGCTTTCCGATGAAACTGCCTTTGTTCACATTTTATGTCTCGCTAGGATAGCCCTTCCTTGCTTCTCCCTGTTCCAGCCCAGTCTAAGGACTATTTCTTTCTAGAAGGTTTTTCTCCAGCTAAAATTGATGAGTCTCCCCCCACCCTTTCTCTCTAATGCTTTGGTTATTCTGTTTTATGCACTAATTCCACTTGGCCTTAGATATACTGCCATTATTCCTCTATATGACAGCTTTCCTCGGGAGAGATAAGCTCTTGAGAAAAGAGGCCATTTGTCATTCATGTTTATGTTCCTCCTGCTCCCAACACACCCCAGCATATGCCACAGGGAGTCAGAATGCTCCACAAAGACACAGCAAGTTGTGAGTTGTGCTGAACTGAATTCTAGCTTCGGTTGCATGACAATGATTGTGGGGTATTTAAACCTTGGGACTTGTTGAACAGTTTCCATTTTTTTTCTTGGCATTTTAATACACCCTCTCCTTTTCCTTTAAGGCACCTGGATTACAGGTTTTCTAAGTATAGGACCACTTTCCTCTTTTCTCTGGATATTTCTAGAGCTACCTCTGAGAAAGAGAGACGTGATTGAATCTATCCAACCAACCGAGAGGCCCCCAGATGAGCTCAGACACATTCTGCTCTTAAATATGCTTAACTCCCAGGCCTCCTGTGATGAATCGTTCTCCCCTTGGCCCATTGCCTGGGTGGGAGAAAGGACGTGAGTTGTCAGCATCACGGATCTCCCAACCTGACAGATGGGCGCAGAATGTGTTCAGAAACACATTTTGCTTTAGAAAGGGGGATGGGAAGTGTTGACTCTTGCACATTTTTAGGGCTGTGGGATCCCCAGAGATGTTCCTTGCTACATACCTGTAGCTTTATTTGCTTTCTTTTGTTCAACAATTTGTCTTCTGAATTTATCTTAATTAGGAATTTCCTGCTATGTAGAAACACTTGGCTGGGAATGTATACTGTGTGTGAGGGTAGGGGCTACCCCGTCTTTGTGGGGAGGAGGAAGGTAAGGGAAACAGCATGCCAACGTGTCTACACGTTCTTGGCTTTTTATGAGTGTGCTAGGTAGAGTCAGGTTGCTCCTAACTGCTTGTCCGCTGTGAATCTCATCTCAATGCTGAATTACAGCTTGAAGCATGGCGTGCACAATGGGAGCCGTCAGGGCCATCATGTTGTGTGAATTCTAACCACATTCCTGTACATTGGCAGAGGCTGGTAACAGATTGTGAGCATGCCACTAGAATAATGCACGCCTTCTTGTCCTGATATGGAAAGGTCTAAGAAGACAGGTTCAATTTGGGTTTCATTCTTCCTCCCTCTAGATGACATTGGAAGAAAACCAAAAGCACCTGAGGACCTGTCAGAGTCAATCATATTCATGCTTGGAAACCAAGTTCACCAGAGAGGGCCAATCAGGGATGTCTGGACTTACCAGTGATGAGAACAGCTTGATCTTTGACTCACGAGTCTAGTTATTTTTCCAATAGAAGATGAAATCATTTTTGATGGGTGGATTCTTCAGTGAGGATGAAGTTAGCCCCTTTTCAACTTACAGCCTATGAGACAACAGTTTAATGCAAGAGTGTGTATTTACTTCACAGTTCCAGTTAAGAAAGGTGGCTGTGTCCTTTCCAAAGTGCCCATTTTGCCTAGAAGTAAGTTAAGTATTTTCCATGTGAATTGGGGACACTATTTCATTCGAACTAACATTGTCCCTGAGTTGGAGGAGCATTGAGACAAGGCTCGTTGCTGCCCTTTGACGAATCAGAGGAGTAGAGCAACCAGCCTGCAGACCCCCTTTCCCAAGGCGGCCCAGTCTAGGTGAGGTGAACAGGCGTTGGATGGATAGTCAGGCCTTCAGTGTCCGAGCCCCCAACGCCTACGTTCCAGGTGGTATTGTTGATTCTTAAGCAGGGGCCACACAAGACTGGACATGCAAGACTTAGGCCAAGTCAGGAGCTGGTCTCAGGCCTGGGTGGGAATAAACAGAGTGCGATCCCCTTGGTAGCTCTGCTGGGAAACACTCCAGACTTTTTCAGGGCAAAGAGCTACCCTAGGAAGGGGACCCTATATTTCCTGTGTGCTCCCATTGGATTCATATTTTTATTAGTAAAGATCTTTAGCTTTTTCTGCTTGAAACCTTATCAGCATAATTAGTCATAATTGACTCCATCCTGCCCTTCACACCCTTTTCAACCATTTACCAACTCTATTGATATATCTAAGATGGACCTACGACTTTTTTGCCCCTTTACTGGCTGTCTGATTGGGTAGTTTCCCTGAGCTTTCCTTGTCTGTCCCGTGGGATGAGTAAGAGCTATACTCTGGGTGGTGGTTAGACCCCAGTGAGACAGTGTGTGGGCAGTGCAGAGGCACCATGCCCTGCGTATAGATACAGCTCAGCCGGAGTTACTCTCCTTCTGCCCCTGCTGTCTCACTCCCTGACGTAGTCTAAGACCCTCGTCCCCTGGAGCCTGAGCTGTGGCCAGAGACTCCTAACCTGTACCCTTTGCCAGAATCTATCTTCTCCAAACCTCTGTGCCTGGTGAGCGCCACTCTCAGGTGCTATTCTAAGCTCTATGGTCCTTTTATCAAAAACCTAAAATGGCCCCTCTTACTTGGAGGACAAATTCCAAACTCTTTAGCTTGGCATCCAGGGTTTTCTCCAATCTCTACCCTGCCTACCTTTTCAAATAAACTCTTCCTTCTTCAAACCTCTGGTCCGGCCAGACTGACAGGCTTTGAGTGTAACATGCTCTTTTGTGCCTCAGGCCATTTGTCTAGAATCTTCTTTTTACCACTCCAAATCCTAATGGTCTTACTATGTCCAGCTCAAATTTCATGACTTTTGTGTCTTTCCTGTCCACAACTGACACAAACACATGCTTTCTCGTTTTTTTCTGAACTCCTGCATGAACTGACCATGCCATTGATTTGGTTTTTAGCCAAACTACTTAGCTTCCTGTGTGGTCTTTACTTGGAATTTGACCTTCTGTTGCTGTTTGTCCTTTCTTGGGCTTCTTTCTTTGGCTTCTTCACCATCTCCTCAACTAGCAGGTGTAGATGTCACAAGGTTGGGGACTCTATTAAATTTGTATTTTACACCTCCTACCGTGAGGTTCCTTGCATTGGAGACGCCTAGTAGCTGATTTGGTGCAGGAGAGGTTAATCATAATTAGAATAAATCTTTTCTTTATAGAATTCTTTGTTTTTTAGCATACATAAACCATGGGTGTGGCAACTCAACACGCAGTACCTTAATCTCAGTTGGGAGACGCCAGCTCGAATCAGCTTTATTAACTGAACAGCATTCGCAAACTAATTTGTCACTGTATCCTCTGGACATTAGAATGCTAATTCTCTCAGACTTTATAATTTCTGCCAAAACCTCGGAGCACAGCTCTACTGACATTCTCCAGGGGCTAAATTGGACCAAAGGCAACTGGCTAAGTAAGTCATTTGGAGTGTTATGTAATTTTGATTTAGATTTAGTTTTTTTCCGGAAGTGAAATAGAAATACGACACCAACTCAGGCCCAGGTGTTTTTCTCTTCTCTTCTGTGTTCTGGTCTTTAAAAAATAAATCTAGGGCAACCCTCTATATTTTAGGATTGTTTTTCCAATTGGGCTGCTTTTCATTTCATGTCATGTCAGCCCCTTATCTGGTAGAGACTGCGTGATAGACGAGGTTTGGTGCTCAACATATGAGGCTGTCTACTTTTGGTTTTACGGTGTGTTGAGGTTTGGTGTAATGACCGAAAATGAGGGCTTGCTGTCAAACTGTTTGGGCTCAAATCCTGGCCTCATCATTATTGTGTGCCCTTAAAAATGGCATAAGTATTCTAGGCCTCGATCTCCTCATTTATAAAATACATAGTAACACTAGTATCTACCTCGTATTTGTAATTGTTACATGAGGTAATATATTTAAAGAACTTAGCACAAAGTATGCAATAAAGCAAACTTTCAACAAATGTTTGCAATTAAAAAAATACTATTCATGTATCCTTATTAGCCAATGATAGAGATAGGGAATGACACAAAACAAACAAAAACCTATTCATATTACAACCTGGATCTGCAAGACTCCGGGGAGATTTAAAAATACTGGTGAGAAGCCTATGCTGATTCCATAAGTGTGATTATTAATAGTGATATTTTCAGGTAAATGGAGATCATTCGTCTTTCAATATACTGATCCTCAGCAAGTTGGACCTTACATGGAGGCTGTCCACTTTTGGTTTTTTCAGTGCTGTGAAGTGAACCTGGTTAGTGGAAATGGACCTGCATCATGACCTCAGATAAGCCAAGGAGGCGTGTGGAACCAGTGGGGGACATGGTCACGAATGGTTCCTTGAATGTGAAGTTAGCTCATTCCTGGAGCTACAGGCTGGCCCACTGAGGTCCCATTGGGTGTTCCCAGTTTCCATGTTAATTTTCTTTCACTGTCTTACTGAGCAGTGTTTTTCCAAGTGCTATAAAGCATGGTGATATATTGAGTGACATACAGCACACGTGCTTGCAGCTTACTGCCTTACTCATGGTGGATAGTCCATGTTCTTAAATTTCCCTTTAGGGTATGTCTTAGTCCATTTTATGTTGCTGTAAAGGAGCACCTGAGACTGGGTAATTTATAAATAAAAAAAGGTTTATTTGGATTACAATTCTGATGTCTGGAAAAGTTCCAGATTGGGTCTCAGGCTTCTTCCATTTATGGCAGAAGGTGAAGGGGAGCTGTGTTTGCAGACACTTGGCCAGAGAGGACAAGAGAGATAGGAGGAAGGTGCCAGGCTCTTTTTAACAACCAGTTCTCATGGGAACTGATAGAGTAAGAACTCACCCCCGCAAACCAGGGCATTAACCTATCCATGTGGGATCCACCCATGACCCAAACACCTTCCATTGGCCCTACCCCCAGCACTGGGGATCAAATTTCAACTTGAGATTTAGAGGGGACAAACATCCAAACTATAGCAGGCTCTGTCTGTAAATTTTAGCAGGAATTTTGATTATAAAATGGAGAAAAGGAGATTTTTCTGGCTATATTGTTTATGTCTGTATTTTTTCTTAAGTATTTTTGCAGAAAATAGGAAGCACATGCATTGTTTAGTGCTGCTTTTCACCTGATGCCAAATACCTGGGCTGCAACAAGAAAAACCCTAACAAGCCCCATGGATTTTGTAATGTTCCTAAACATTAGCTACTTCCTTGAGTACTATATAGTTCTAATTTTCCCCTCAATATAGGCTACCAGATGCTTTAGTCTTAGTCTAAGCCTAAAATATTTCTTGCAAGACAGTGGGCTGTCATGGGAGGGGTTGGAGTATGATTTTAAGATAGAGTCTCCAGAGAAACAGAACCAATAAGATTTGTATGTATATATGTATGTGTGTGTAAATATATGTATCTATGAGATTTATTATAAGGAATTGGCTCATGCAACTATGGAGTCTGACAAGTTTCAGGATCTTCAGGGAGAGTTGGCAAGCTGGAGGCCCAGGAGAGCTGATGGCATAGTTCCAGTTCAAAGGCCAGCAGACTCCCAAGACGAAAGTAGAGTTGATGTTTCAATTCAAGTCCAAAGGCAGCAAACGCCCAGGTGTCAGTTGGAAGCAAGTCAGGCAGGTGCAATTCTCACTTACTCAGGAAAGGGTCATCTTTTTTGTTTTCAATGATATGGGGCCCACACACATTAGGGAGAGCAGTCTGCTTTATCAGTCTACAAATTTAGATGTCAATCTTATCCAAAAACACCCTCACAGAAATAAAAAGAATAATATTTGACCCAATATCTGGGCAGCCCATGGCTCAGTCAAGTTGATACATAAAATTAGCCATCACAATTGGAATATGGAATTCTACTTTAATTTAGTTCTCTGGGTCATCCAACAGCTATTCTATTAATTTTTTGTCCTTTTTAGGTTTCTTGACTGGCATAATAAATAAAATAGTAAAGACACTATTAGCTCAGTAAACAGTTACTGAGTTCCTGTTGCATGGGGGTACTGGTTAGGCTCTAGATGAACTAGTTATGATTTCTACCTCAAGATTCAAACTTCCTCCATGCCAGATGCCTCCTGCCAACCTAGTTTTAGAAATTCATTTTCTTTACTCTAACTGATCCTGAGCCTGTCAGCACTTAAAAGGTTTCTTTGAAAATGCGACTTTCTCGGGTTTAACCAATACCTATGGGTTAGTTCTTCTCCATTTGCTCTGGCTTCTTTTTTGTCCTTGCTAAATTTTGTTCCCCTTGAGAAGGAGCTGCTTTTTATCCTCCTGGTTTTTAATGTTATATAGAATCTTGCTGACAGTCGCTATACAGTGAGAGGGAAAATGCCATCCAAGGAAAACCCTCGGCTGCCCCATAAACCTTTCAAATGAAATCATGCTCCTGATGAGATTTTGAAGCAGTGACCCGAATTTGAACCATGTGTCAAGGTTTCCACTGGCTCTTGTGTGCAGCAGACTTTGCTGGCTGTGTATCCATTGGCTCTGTTGTATTTTGCATTTTTATCATCTTCGGTCTTCTCATGGGCAGAGGACACCTGGCTTTATAAGCACAAAGGACATATTACCTCAAATTATGGATCCCAAGCCAGCATGTTCCAACAACTTCCCTGCAGTCTGCTGCTTCCCCGCCCTGCTTCCCCCACACACTCAGAGTCTGCGTCTGTTGGAGGTGAGGGTATGGGGCAGGAAGGAGAGAAGGAAAGTGGATACACAGGTTAGCATTTGCTTCCTGTTCTGTTTGATTAGTGTAGCACTGAAGGTTAGTGCCAGATTGCATGGCCTCCAGAGGGTTCAGGAAAGGATGTAGTGATGAGAACAACAGCTGGCCTGCTGGTCTGGAATCACAGAAGTAGTGTGTTTGTCACTTTCCTCATCACTGTTGTATGTGCTTTCAGGCTTTATATACTGTGTGTTCCTGTGATATTTGGAAGAATACGAACAAACGGATTTAGGGTGGAAAGGTTTAGTTTTGTTGTATGGAGATCCGGGATGAGCTACATCTGGGAAGGGTTTCCTATGGGAGCCAAAGGTGCTGGCCTCAAACCCTCAAACTATTCTTTCTAATCCAGATCAGATTGATTTTTAATTTAAAAACTTATAATTGGAGTGAGAAATTACATCCAAATTGAATAATCAGGCAAATGTGTGAAAAATCAGGTGCGGAACAATAGAGATTAATCATAGGGTGGTCAGATTATTGTACACCTCTGGGGTTAGGGTATGGGAGAGACTTCTATAGGCTTAGGAATCTGTGTGGAAAGATAAAGTTTGCTTTTGCTCTTAAAATGTTTCCAAGAGAAAAAGTCCTTCAGGTTCAGTAGTTTTCTTTTAAGTCTAATGGCTGAACCTGCTTTGAAAGCAAGATAGGGAGAGTAAATGCTGGGATTCCCATAAGAAAGATTGATGCTTAAAATAGTTTTCAGTGACATGGTCCTGTTAACAACTTGTTGGAAAAATTATTGAGGAGAGACAGCTTTTTATTATTTTTTCTTAAGCGTTTATGGAATCTCCTGCTGTTTCATGAAATTTCAAATGGGAACTCAGAGATTTGGTGGCATAATTTTTCAGTTCTAGATCATTAGTAGAGGTTTTGTGTTGGTGAACGTACCTAAGGCTTTACCTATTCAGGGCTCTGCATCAATATTTTTTGTTCAAATTGACTTTGTTCCCCAGTTACATTTTCATGAGTATGTTCGTCTGCTCAATCAATCAGATGGATGTTGCTGTTGATCCAGTTGGGTTGTCAAGACTTTGTTGATTGGCTGAGACCTGAATGTTACAGTCATTTGGAGGCAGTTGGGTGGTCTGTGGAAAATAAGTCTCATTTGGGGATAACAAGGTGGAGTAAATCTAGATTCAAGATTTTGGTTTGGATCTCAGGTGGCATTGGAAGATGATAAATAATTCCTTGGTAATCCGTGTGAATCTCACAGGCTAAGATCCTTTTCAACCCTCTGAAAAGAAAACAATTTAAAACACAAAATTATGGTCTGTGGAAATTGCTGTCAATTCTGAAATGAACCTAAAAGAAAAATTTTGTGTTATCTAAATGGTTACTAAATAAGGTACATGACCATTGTTTTATAGAATGTATAGAAAGTTTTGTATAAATTTTGTATTTAAACTCTAGGGGGAGTTTATAAGATTTATAAAATTCTATCTTTTAGCAAGTTAAAATTCAAACTCAGTATGCTTCAAAAATGTGTTACGTATATTGTGAATGCTACAGGAAAATAAGAAACATAGACAACGAAGAAAGTAAAAATTACTTCACCTAGAGAACAAACATACACTTATTTTACAACTATCAGATCATATTGTAATACTTCTGTAACTTTTTTCAGTCTAACAATATATATAACAATATATTATTCACATCCTTATACATCAGTAAATATTTTCTATATATTATTTTAAATGCCTATGTAATATTTATTTCTTTTTCTTTTTATCTATTAAATATCTATATAGAGCTTATTATGTGCCAAAGTTTTAGCTGCTTTATAAATATTAACTCCATTAATATGAACATAGTTCATTTTATCATTCTGCTAATGTTGAGCATTTAAGGTGCTTTAATCCTGATTTTAAGTATCATTACAATGAACATATTTTGCACCTAAATAGTTGTGTTTATCCTCATTTCTTTGGGATAAATTTTCAGAAGTGGAGTTGCTAGGTCAAATGGCTTGCAAATTTTAGGGCTTTTGATATGTATATTTCTAATATATATAACATATATTCTAATATATATATAATATATATTTTTCTAAATTGCCACCAGAATTTGCCACCAGCTAAGCCAATTGCCAATTTTACTTTTTGCTAACATAGAGTAATTTCATTAAAACAATCAAAAGTCTAAGAAACACAAAAGCAAAGAAAAAGAACTTCTTTCCAAAATGATAGGTAAAAATTGATTTCTTGTTTTTAATGATATTCATCTTTTTCTTATTGATTTTGGGGAGTTCTCTGGCCTTGAAGATGTTAGCTTTTTATACTATATTGCATTTTTTTTTGTCATTCTCATGACTACTTTTTTTGGTATGCAAATATGTCTATTTTTTTCTTTGTGGTTTATAGTTTTTCCCTTTGTATTTATGCTTATATGGGATTGACATGCTCCTAGATTATATAAAAATCTACATAAATTTTCTTCAAGAATTTTTATGGTTTCATTTATTTTATTTTATTTTAAAGCTTTAATCCATCTGGAATTTATTTTGGTCAGCATACAATTTTTTGAAACCATCTAGAATGCTTTCAGTACATAGCAGCAAATTCTGTCCATGCAGTCTTGAAATAAGTTGTATAATGAAATACAAAACGTTGGGTTTAATAATAATAAGTTTTAAAAAATTAACATATATTAAATTTTTCACCGTGTGCCAGGTAGTATGCTATGGGCTTGTGTGCATTATTTCATGAGCTTCTAATAATAAAAGTGGTTTAAAATGTCATTATCAAGGTGGAATCATGGTGACTAGCCATTCTTCCCAAAATGGCCTGGGGTGTTGCTTGGTGAGGGGCATGATTACTCAGCCACAATTCTGCTTTCCTCTGTAGGTTCCTTCTTCTTCTTCATGCGCCCCCTGCAACTGGGATGGTAGTCTGGGCAATTTTTCTGTCTCCTTTTCTCACTAGATTCTTCTTTGAGTGGTTTGAAGTATAGCTGCTCCTGGGAATGAGTGTTGGTCCCTCTACTTACTGATTGCATTTATTTATTTCTTATTTCAAAATATTAAGAGGGTACAAGTGTTTCTGCTCCATGGATACCCTGTATAATGCTTAAGTCAGGTCTTTTGGTGTGCCTGTCACCAGAATAGTGTTCAATTGTACCCAATAGGTGAGTTTGTGTCCATCCCCCATCCTCCCTCCTTCATGGTGTTCCGTGTCCTTTGTATCACTTTGTGTGCATGTCTACCCATCGTTTAGCTGCCACTTGTTAGTGAGAACATATGGTATTTGGTTTTCCATTCCTTCACATCCGTACTTCACTAAGGATAATGGTCTCCAGTTCCATCCAAGTTGCTGCAAATGACATTATTGCAGTCCTTTTTATGGCTAAGTAGTACTCCACAATATATATACACCACAATTATACACCACATTTTCTTTTATCTGCTCATGGATTGATGGGCATGGATTAGGTTGATTCCACATCTTTGCAATTGTGAATTGTGTTGCGATACATATAGTTGAGTGCAAGTATTTTTCTTTCAAAATGACTTCTTTTCCTTTGGGTAGATACCCAACAGTGGGATTGCTGGATTGAATGGTAGGTCTACATTTATTTCTCTGAGAAATTTCTATACTGTTTTCCATAGAGGTCATACTAACTTGCAGTCCCACCAACAGTGTATAAGCATTTTTTTCTCTCTGTTTCCATGCCAGCATCTATTGTTTTTTGACTTTTCAATAATGGCCATTCTGATAGGGTTAAGGTGGTATTTCATTATAGCTTTAGTTTGCACTTCCCCAATGACTGATGATATTGAACATTTTTTTATATGTTTGTTGGCCAATTATCTATCTTCTTTCAAAACCTTCTATTAATGTCTTTTGCCCACTTGTTGATGAGGTTCTTTGTTTCTTGCGGATATATTTGAGTTCTTTGTAGATTCTGGGTATCAGTCTTTTGTCAGATTGATAGTTTGTGACTATTTTCTCCCATGCTGTAGGTTGTCTATTCACTCTGTTAATTATTTCCCTTGCTGTTCAGAAGTTTTTTAATTTAATCAAGTCTCATTTATTTATATTTGTTGTTGCTGTACTTGCCTTTGGGGTCTTAGTCATAAATTCTTGGCCTAGGCCAATGTCTAAAAGAGTTTTTCCTATGTTTTTGTCTAGAATTTTTATGGTTTCATGCTTTATATTTAAGTCTCTCATTCATGTTGAATTAATTTAGATGTATGATGAGAGATAGAGGTCCTGTTTGATTCTCCTGCATGTGGCTACCCAATTTTCTCAGTGCCATTTATTAAATAGGGCCTTCTCCCCAGTATATGTTGTTGTCTGCTTTGTTAAAGATCAGTTGGTTGTAGGTAGATAGTTTTATTTCTGGGTTCTCTATTCTGTTTCATTGGTGTATGTTTATACTTATACCAATGACATGCTGTTTTGGTTACTATAACCTTATATTATAATTTGAAATCAGGTAATTTGATGCCTCCAGATTTGTTCTTTTGCTTAAGATTGCTTTGGCATTTGGACTCTTTTTTGGTTCCAAATGAAGTTTAGGATTATTTTTTCTAATAATCCTAATGTAAACTATGACATCAGTATTTTGATCAGGATTGCATTGAATCTATAAATCACTTTGGGCAGTATAGCTATTTTAACAATGATGCTTCTGTCAATCCATGAGCAAAGAATGTTGTTCCATTTTTTTGTGTCATCTGCAGTTTCTTTCATCAGTGTTTTGTAGTTCTCCTTGTAGAGATCTTTCATCTCCTTGGTTATGTATATTCCTAGGTATTTTAGTTTCTTTACAGCTATTGTGAATGATATTGGGTCCTTGATTTGACTCTCAGCTTGACTGTCATTAGTATGTAGAAATGCTACTGATTTGTGTACATTGATTTTGTAACCTGAGACTTTGCTGAATTTATTTATCAATTCTAGGAGTCTTTTGGTGAAGTCTCTAGGGTTTTCTAGATATAAGATCATTTCGTCAACAAAAAGGGATAGTTTTACCTCCTCTTTACCAATTTGGATGCCCTTATTTGTTTCTCTTGCCTAATTGCTCTGTCTAGGACTTTCAATACTATATTGAATAGAAGTGGTGACAGTGGGCACACTTGTCTTTTTCCAGTTTCTAAGAGGGATGCTTTCAACTTTTTCCCATTCAGTATGATGTTGGCTATGGATTTTTCACAAATATATGGCTTTTAAAATTTTGAAGTATGTTCTTTCTATGTCTAGTTTGTTGAGGGTTTTTATCATGAAAAGTTGCTGGATTTCATCAAATTCTTTTTCTGCATCTATTGAGATGATTATATGGTTTTTGTTTTTGCTTCTGTTTATGTAGTGAATTATGCATATTGATTTGTGTATGCTGAACCATCCTTGCATCCCTGGGATGAAACACATTTGATCTTGATGGATTATCTTTTTGATGTTCTGTTGAATTCAGTTTGCTAGTATTTTGTTGAGGATTTTTGCATCTATGTTCATAAGGGATATTGGTCTGTAGTTTTTCTTGTTGTTGTTTTGTTGTTGTGTCCTCTCCTGGCTTTGGTATCAATGTGATACTGGTTTTGTAGAATGAGTTAGGGAGGATTCACTCCTTCTCAATGCTAACGAATAGATTCTGTAGGATAGGTATGAGTTCTTCTTTGTAGGTCTGGTAGAAATCAGCTGTGAATCTGTCTGGTTTGGGGGTGTTTTGTTGTTGGGAGATTTGTTATTACTACTTCAATCTCACTGCTATTTATTGGTCTGTTCAGGATTTCTGTTTTTTCTTGATTCAGGATTGGTAGGTTATGTATTTCCTGGAATTAATCCATTTGTTTGTTTGTATAGAGGTTTTTGTAGTATTCATGGATGATATTTTGTATTTCTCTGGTAACAGTTGTAATGTCTCTTTTTTCATTTCTGAGTGAGCTTATGTGAGTCCTTTCTCTTCTATTTCTGGGTAATCTGGCTAGTGATCTATTGATTTTTTTTTTATCTTTTCAAAGAACCAACTTTTTGTTTCATTGATCATTTGTTTTTTTGTTTGTTTGTTTCCATTTCATATAGTTCTACTCTGAGCTTTGTTATTTCTTTTATTCTGCTGGCTTTGGGTTTGGTTTGTTCTTTTTCTAGTTCCTTGAGATGTGACATTAGGTTGTTAATTTGTGATCTTTCCGTCTTTTTGATGTAGGTATTTAAGGCCATGAACTTTCCTCTTAGGACTGTTTTAGCTGTATTCCATAGAGTTTTGAAAGCTTGTGTTCCCTTTGTCATTTAGTTCAAGGAATCTTTCGATTTTCATTTTAATTTCATCATTGCTCCAAGTATCATTCAGCAGCTCGTTGTTTCAGTTCCATCACTTTGTATAGATTTCAGTGTTTATCTTAGAACTGATTTCTAGTTTTATTCCACTGTGATCTGAGAAGATATGTGACATTATTCTGATTTTTTTGACTTTGCTGAGACTGGTTTTGTGGCCTAAGATATAATCAGTCTTGGACAACATCCCATGTGCTGATGAGAAGAATGTATATTCAGTAGTTTTGGGATAGAAAGTTCTATAAATGTCTGTTAGGTCCATTTGTTCTAGAGTCCTGTTTAAATCCACTGTTTTTTTAATTCATTTTCTGCTTCAGTGATCTGTCCAGTTCTGCCAGTGGAGTGTTGATGTCCCCAGCAATTAAGATGCTCCTGTTTATTTCTTTGCTTAGATCTAGAATAATTCACTTTATGAAAGTGGGAGCTCCTGTGTTAGGTGCATCTGTATTTAGGATTATTATGTCTTCTTGTTGAATTGTTCCCTTTACCATTGTATAATGACCATTTTTGTCTTTTTGTTTTAGCATTGTTGATTTAGGGTCTATTTTATCTGATATGAGAATGGCTATACCTGTTTGCTTTTGGTTTTCATTTACATGGAATATTTTTTTTCCATCCCTTTACTGTGAGTGTGTGTGTGTCCTTGAGGGTTAGATGTGTTTCACAGAGACAGCAAATACTTGAGTTATGATTTTTCATCCATTCAGCCAGTCTGTGTCTTTTAAATGGGGTATTCAGACCATTAACATTGAGTATTATTAATATGTGGAATGCTGTTCATCATGTTGGATGATACCTTCTTGTTTTGTTTTCCTTCTTGTGCTGTTGTTTTATAAGAGTCATGAGCTTTAACTTTCAGGTACTTTTATACTGGAGGGTATCAATTGTGCCGATCCATGTATTTGAGCATTTCCTGTAGGGCAGGTCTATTAGTGACAAATTCCCTAGTGTCTGCTTGAATAGAAAGGTCTTTATTTCTCCACCATTTATGAAACTTAGTTTTAAAGGACACAAAATTCTTGGCTGGCAGTTTTTCTGTTTAAGAAGATTAAAAATGGGCTCATCCTTCAAAGTGAGGTATCACAAGGATGGAAAAACATGCACCACATGTACTCACTATCAAATTGATAGTAATTGATCAACACTAAGGTGCTCACATGGTAGTAATACTCACTGGGTGCGGGTCAGGTAGAAGGACTGGGGTTTGGGGGTCGAGGGGGTGGGGTGAGCAAACCAACAACTAATGGAGACAGGGTGCACTGTGTGGGGGAAGGACATGATTGTGGCCCTGGCTTGAGCAAGGCAAATGCATTTCATGTAACCAAAATGTTTGTACCCCCATAATACCCTGAATAAAAAAAAATGTGGCCCCAATCCCTTCTGGCTTGCAAGGCCTTTGCTCAAAAGTCTGCTTTTAGCCTAATGGTTTTTCCTTTGTAAGTTGGTTGTTGCTTTCATTGTGAAGCTTGTAGAATTTTCTCTTTTATTTTGACGTTGGCCAGGTTGATGACTATGTGTCTTGGAGATATCCTAATTGCTATGTATCTACCTGGTGTTTGATGACCATCTTGTATCTGGATATCTGAATCTCTGGCTATAGCAGGGAAGTTCTCATCAATAATTCCCTCGAATAAAGTTTTCCATGCCTTTTGCTTTTTCTTCTTCTCCCTCTTGGATATCTATAATTTGTATACTGGCTTGTTTCAGAGTCCCATATTTTGTGGAGTGATTGTTCATTCTTCTTTATTTTTTTCTTGCATCTTTGACTCACTGGGTTAATTTGAAAGCTTTGTTTTCAAGCTCTGAGATTCTTTCTTCTCCTTGATCTAGTCTGTTGAAACTTTTTGCTATATTTTGTATTAATAATTCCCTCAATTACTCTTTCATTTCTTTAAGTTCTATTGTATCCTTTATTATGTTATTTATTTCTTTAGTGAGTTTTTCATATTTTTAATTCATGTCCTGAAATTTTTTTGGTTTCTTTGTGTTGGTTTTCAACTTTCTCTTCAATTCCATTCATCTTTTTTGCCATCCATATTCTGAATTCCCCTTCCGACAGTTAGACAATTTCTTTTTAGTAAGGCCCATTGCTGTGGATCTATCATGGTCCTTTGGGGGTGTTGAACTAGCTTGTTTTCTCACGTTGCCAGAATTTTTTTGTTGTTGTTAGTTTCTTCTCATCTGAGACCTCTTCTTTCAGCTCAGGGCTGATAGGTTTGCCGAGTGCCTTTTCTCCTTTGCTAGAAACTCTTACACTTAGTGTGAAGGAGGAGAGGTCTGTAGATCATGCTTTTGTGTCCTAGTTCAGAGGACTGACCCTGAAAGAGATGGATGGATGTACTGAAAGCCTGTAATACAGCTGTTCTCCTGCATTGTCTCTATCCCCTGGGAGATTGTTACAGTACAAGCCCGTGCTGGGGGATATTTGTTCAGATTGGTGGGTTGGTCCCAAGGCCACTCTTGGAAGCTCAGGCAGGGGGCTGTGCAAGTCCCTCTTCATGGAGGTGGGTGGTGTTACCTTGGTCAACCTAGAAAGGTCATGGTTGGATGGTGGCTTGGGGTTATTGGGTGGATGGTGGATGGTGGCTTGGGGTTATTGGGTACATGGTGGAGAGCTGGTGGAATTGGGGGGTGCCTTGGAGATGTGGCCACCTGCTAGTGCACTGGGCCAGGGGGCTTGTTCTGCTGATCAGCACTTGGGCTGCAGGACATGGGCTGTCCTCCAGTGCACAGGACCAAGGGACATGGCCTGCCACATGGCATGTGGATCTTCAGGGGTGTGGCCCACCTGTTGGTACATCTGTATGCAGGTGTGTAGCCCACCTGCCTGCATATGGGTCTACACAGGGGAGTGAACCTCAGTACAGTGGCACATGGGGCTGGGGGCTTGCTCCACTTGTTGGCATGTGGAGTGTGGGGGCTGGACTGCTGGGTGGCTAGGGCTCTCTCTTTACACAGCTCCCACTAAGGCTGCTAGTGTGGGACCCCTTGAGCTCCATTCAAGTTTCCTGGTAGGGGTGGCTTCTTCCTGGTCATGGGTGTGTGAGTGCGTCTGCTCTCCCAGCTCCCTCCCTGGCCTGGCAAGGGACAATGTTGGAGCAGTTGCAGTAATCCCAGTGCTTCAGACCCAAGAACTCAGAGTGGCATCAGCTGCAGTAACCTGGGAAATGAGGCCAACAGGTCCCTGCTGAGCCTGCTGTCTGATGCAAGTTTACTACATAGTCTCCAGGCAGTTCCTAAATCAGCTCGGAGACGTACAGTGGTGGTGGTGGGCCTCTTCCTAGCTGGAGTCACAGTGACCGCGTGGGCCTGAAAGCATTTATTGATAAAATTGGCACTTTTATTGCCTTTCTGCTTTTAATCTAGGGGAGGGAGATGATTCCTGCATAGTAAGCCCGAGTTTCCATTTTTAGGCAGCTGTGTTCATGTGGCCATGTGTTTCATCCCTTTCCTCTTGCAATCTCTACCACAAGTATCAGCATCTGCACATATTTTTCCAGGATCTCTAGGAGCTCATCTCCATTCTTCATGGGGCCCAACGCCCCAGGAATTTAACTCGCAGATTGTGTTGCTGCAAATCCAGCCAGTCTAGGGCCAACGCTCTTCTCTTTTAGCTTGACCCTGACTGTGTGCAGCAGTTGCCATTTATGGGCTCTCATTGTCCCTTTGTGTGTCTGCTTTTCAAATAAGATTTGACATATGAATTGTTAATTTATGGAGTCTTGCTCATATTAGCAGCACAGAGGTTCTTCTGCAGTTTGTTTTATTTATTGACCATTAAGAATTCAATATATACATTCATTCAAAAGTGTTACTGAATGCCTACTAGATCCCAAGATCTGTGCTGGACTCTGGGGATGCATCTGCAAATAAAGGAGGCAGCATCTCTGTTCTCATTGAGTTTACATTTTAGGGGAGAGAAAGACATCAGATAATCATACCAATAAATGTCACTGCAAACTGCAGTAAGTGTAAAATGTCATAAAGAAAATGGGAGGAGTTGTGAGAGGCTACAGTAGAAACTTTATGTGGTCTTGAGCCATAGGGACAGCCTCCTGAGAAAGGGAAGCTTAAGCTGCCATCTGAAGAGAAGTGGGCACAAACCAGAGGAGGGCAGTGCAGGCAAACTCCCGTGCAGAGGCTCTGGGGTAGATAGGAGCAAGATATATTTCTGGAACTGAAAGGAGACAAGGTGAGAGCAGAGGACAGGTGGATGAGAGGAGGCTGTAGAGGTGGATTCAGGTCAGACTTTGAATGACCTGTAATGATTCAAGTCATCATTCTAAAAACAGTAAAAGAGAGTCAAGGAAGTGTGTTAAGTAGAAAAGGTTTTCTCATTCCCTATGTGTTTTTAAAAGATTACTCAATTAGCACTTACTAAGTAATAAAATAATTCTTAATTTTGAACCAGTGAGTGGTTCAGTCACTCAAAAGTATATTAAGTGCTTACTATGTAAATGGCTTTATACTGGGTGCTTCGGGGCTTACAAAGATGAAGCAGATAGCCATGCTCTAGGCACTGGAGTGCTAGCAGAGGACAAGAAATATGTGCACAAATGACTATAATGCAAGTAAGAACAGTACAGATAAACTAGTGCAAGTATTTAGAGATAGGATAATTGTTTTAGGAGGTCAGTAACTAATCTCTTGAGAGAATATCCATGGCATTGGCCCTTTAAAAATTAAAAAAAACCCAGTGTTATTGAGGTATATAATTCACACACATACAGTTCACTCATTTAAAATATATAATTCAATGATTTTTATTATATTTACAGATCTGTGCATATATAATTGACTTGTGTCAATTTTAGAACATTTATTACCTTGAAAAGAACCCATATGCCCTTCAGCTCTCACTTCCTTATTACTCACCCAATCCCCAGCCCGAGGCAAACACTGATTTTTCTCAAACACTTTCTTTCTCAAGAGATTTCTCAATTCTGGACATTTCATATGAATGGAATTATATAATGTGTGGTCTTTTGTGACTGGCTTCTTTCACTTAGCAAAATGTTTTCCAGGTTCATCCATGTTATAGCATGTATCAGTATTTCAGTCCTTTTCATGGTTGAATAATATTCCATTGTATGGATATACACATTTTTGTTTATCCATTCATTATTTGATGGCCATTTGGGTTATCTCCACATTTTGGCTATTGTAAATAATAATACCATGAACAGTCATGTACATGTATTTGTTTAAATATCTGTTTTCAATTCTTTAGGATTTATAACTAAGAGTGAAATTGCAGAGTTGTATGATTACTCTATGTTTAATATTTGAGGAATTGTCAGACTGTTTTCCAAAGTGGCTGCCATCTTTGCATTCTGGGGGTTCTGATTTCTCCACATCCTTGCCAACACTTGTCATTATCAGAATTTTTGACTATAGCCATCTTAGTGGGTATGAAGTTGTATCTCATGGTTTTGGTTTGTATTTTCTTGCAATGATGTTGAGTATCTTTTAATGTGATGGCATTGGTTCTTACACTAAAACATAACGAATAACTCATGCCCTTTTGAATTGACAAAAGAAAGAGATAACAATGAGGTAGAGTATAACCTACATGTGGATAGAGACCTTCCTATTGTATTTCATGACCGTAGTCCCGTTGCCTAGTTTTAGGCAATAGTAGTGTGCAGCATGATACTGGCTGGTGGGCTGGGCTGGCTGCTGCCCTCTTACTTCTGGAGAAGGTAATAAAGATTTCTAAAATGCAATAGCGTTTTTTACCTGCCTTTCCCCTGCCTCATTCAGTTTATCATTCATTCCCATACTTACAGAGAAAGAAAATTTGTTAGATACTAAATGGTTAAAGTTGTTGTTTCAGAACTCATTTTCTTTGTCTCTATGAATGACTCTTTTTTTTTAGAATTACAGAATTATGAAAATTAAGAGAGAATTTTGAGGCCTTTAGAGATCAGGTTTTTTGAATTAAATGTTTCATTCTTTTTACTTTTCCAAACAACTGTTGTCATCTTCTTTGAACTGTTTATCTGTATTCATGATTCTTAACAAAACCAAACAACAATAAACAGCAAATACAACAACAACAACAATGCCTATGTTGGCCTAGCAATTACTGATTAATAAGCTTTCAAAAGCAAGCTGAAATTCTTAAGTCACTGCTTTTCCTTAATGGGTATTATTATCGGTACACAGACAATAACAGTTATCAAAGGCTAGAGGGGCAGACTCTAAAAAATCAATGTAAATCCATACCCTCCAAGCAGAATCTCATCTACCCTTACGTTTGTGGAAATTACTTATAATAGAGTAAAATGTCGGAGCCACAGTTATGCCAAAAGTCAAATTGCTTCATTCATCAGTGGGACGCTACCTCAGAAACTTGGGCTTCTCTAAATATTAACATAAAGCTGCACTTTCCACTTGTCATAGCCCATTTTCACAAGACCACCAGAGTCAAAAGTACTAGGCTTACATTCTCATCAGGATGTCTGAAGGGTCCCTAGAATCAGAAGCACTGAATTTAGGTCATCAGAAGGATATATCAAGAGCCTATATCTTGTCTCAGGCCCCTTCTAGGCAAAAAAGTCTTAAATAATAGGAAATAGGCAAGAAAGCTGTTATGTTGATAATCACTCTTACTATGCAGTTTCTCTAAACAGAGACAATAAACAATTATCCTCTCAACCCCAAAACCTTTATGATAACTATGATAACTCGAAGAAACATATGTAAGCTGTTGTTATTATTATTGCACTGTTTACTACTATATTTTTTTTCAATTTTCTCAGCTGTTATTTAATACCTTGGAAGCTGTGGGTCTCTGAAAAGTTTTTGCATAGCATAAGCCAAACTTGGTTCAAAAATCATTTTTCACCCAGAAACAGAAGGTTGGGATAGAAGAGGTTCTGCCAATTTGGCATCAGGGAGGTTGCTGTAAGGCCAGTTAAAAAGACACTCTGTTAATGTAATAAGTGCAGGCCATCCTAAGGGAATGAAAAAACATTTTCCAGAACTTTTATTTCTTGTGTTAAAGATTTAAGCATAAACCTCTGAAAATCCCTGAGAACTAAACTTCTACCTTGAATACACTTCTTTGTTATGGTTTTTCCAATTTCCATTTTCTTAACAAAGCCTTGAATTCATGTATTCCACTTTATTACAACAAAACAAAATAAAACCTAGAGTCGCAAAAGGTAATTTAAAAGAAATTATCCCACTATCTATGCACGATACTACTTATATTTGCATTTTCTCCCCTTTTTGTGCAGAGCCTTACCTGCTCAAAGGTAGGGAGCATTTCCAGAGCAGATTCCCTGTGGGTGGGAGGGTGGCCCCTTGGCCTGGGATTTATTGCCATGAGGGGAAAACGTTACTTTGGGTGAGTAGGGAGACAACAATGCCTGCCTGGCATGTATTTGCTATTCAATGAAAATTTTCTGGGTGGATGGATGGATGAAGGAACAGCACAGTCACGGTGAGTGTGATGGTTAATTTCATGTGTCAATTTGGGTAGGCAATGGTACCCAGATATTTGGTCAAACATTATTCTAGATGTGTGAGTATATCTTAGATGAATTTAACATTTAAATTAGCAGACTTTGAGTAAGGCAGTGTACCCTCTATAACATGAGTGGGCCTCATCCAATTAGTTGGAGTCTTTAGTAGAAAAAGGCTGACCTCTCTCAAACAAGAGGGAATTCTTCCAGCAGACTACTTTTGTGAACTGCAGTATCATCTCTTGCACAGGTCTCCAGCCTACCTGCAGATTTTGGATTTGCCAGCCTCCACAATCTTATGAGCAAAATATTTCTCTCTCTCTCTCTCTCCCTCTCTCTCACACACACAAGATGCAATAGCACATATGCATGCACGCTACTGGTTCTATGTCTTTAGAGGACCCTGAATAGTGCAGTGTGTTCAGGAGAACTTTCTGGATGAATATATACATCACTGGCCAGGACTGATGAGAATGAAAAACAATGAGGGATGTGTGATACTGGCTGAGTCAAATGTTCAGATCACATGTGCCAGGGTACCCGCATAGTACCCATAGCACAGGAGGACAACGTTGCTCAAAAGAACCCATGGGCTGAACATCTCTCAATCGAACACCAACATATTAATACTTTTACATGGTTGACATCATGGTACACATGGTATACACTGAATTTTGTAGTCTGCTTTTTCTCTTAATAGAACATGATTAAACGTTTTCTCATTATGCTACATAGGCTTCAGAAATATTTCTAGTGGTTCTAAAACATTTTATAATGTTCCCTATTGTTGGACATATGTTTCTAGTTCGGCGTTATAGATAATGCTTCATGGAACATCATGTAACGTTACCTTCATGGAACATTCACGTACAGAGGCTTTCTGACCTCTTAATTACTTCTTTAGGGCAAACAACCAGTAATGGGATTAGTGGATCAGACAGTAGCAATAGTTTGTTTTCCTAAAGGAAATAAAAGGCAGGAGGTAGAAAAATAAAGAAGAAAAAGCATTATAAATAGAAAACGTAAGAAGATGGAAGACAAAAATTCAAATAGATTAGCGAACAGAAAAATTATAAATGGATTACAATTACCTACTGAAAATTAGAAAATCTTAAATTGAATTTCTAAAAAAGTGGTTATATATATGTGGTGTGCAAGAGGAATACCTAACAGAAAGAAAAATTGAAAGTAATGGTATGAGAAAAATATTTCCTAATGCTAAAAAATGTAAGCTGCTGTTATAATAATATCAGACAAAATAAAATTAAAGATGAAAAAAGCAATATTGGGAACAGTATGCTAGGAAGATGTCATGATCATGCATATGTCCATTCCTAACATTGACTTCACACATATCAAGCACTGTCTACCTTACGAGGAAAATCTGACACCTCCTTAATCATAAGGAAAGATTTTAATACCGTATTCTCAGAATTGGATAGTTCAAGATGAAAAATTAGTATGAATATAGAAAATGTGAACAATTGGAGCTGTGTGATTTAATAGACATATAAAACTCTCCATTCAAGAGAGTGAATACACATTTATTAAGGATAACATGGAATATTATAAAAAATTGACCACTTATTAGACTACAGAATGTCTCAACATGTTCCAAAGATTGATATAACATTCAATTAAATTTTAAAATTTCTCAAAAAGGAAAAAAAAAATCCCAAACATATGCAGGGATGCTTGTTTGGAGTGTTTTAGATAGTAGCCCCTGAATGGAAATACTTTATTTTCTATGATTGAGTGAATGGCTTAAAAAAAAAAGAATATTATACATTGGTTAAAGTGAATGAACTAGATATTGTGGTATGAACATGCATGAGTTTTGAAAACATAATATTGCATGGAAAAATTAAGTCTAAGAAAAATATATATGGGGCAATACCATCTTTGTAAAATTAAAAATATAAAGGAATATTGCATATCATTCATAATATAATTATGTAAAATAAAATTATGTTATTTAATGTTGAATTAGTAATTATTTATTTGTAAATGATATATAATTATTTAATATGTTATTTAATTAGATAAAATACATTTATATTTATTTTATGTATATAAATTATTTAATATATTATGTTGAGAAAATAAAATAATTATTTATTATTGAAAAGGATAGTCATTTGCCTTTGAGGAGGAAGGAAGAGGAATAGATTCAGGGATGGAAGGGGCCAAAGAGATTGCTACTATACCTGTAATTTTCCTTTCTTTTAAAAATCTAAAATAAATTTAGCAAAATGTTAACATTTGTTAATTCTGTGTGCTGGGTACATAGGTATTTGTTATGTTACTCTCTGTTCTTTTCTGTTTGGAATATTTCATTATGAACAAAAGCTTAAGTTACTTGCCAGGGATACATAGCTAGGAGTTGGTATTTTAGTTTCAATATTTTGGTTTCTTTATTTATTGCACAAAAGTACTTAATGTTTATAATTTCAAACTGAATTCCTTCCATTTTTCCTAGGTTTATTTATACTTAAAAAGTGACTCGATTTTTAGTCTTCCCCTCTTGAAGTTTATTCCTTGTTTGCATTCTTGCTCACTTTTCTCCTTGACCCCCAAGAGTTTTGGTCATGAATACTAAACAAGAAAGCATTACAGAGACAGTTTTCATTAGCAGAAGCTGTAGTGTGAGGATGAAGTACAAATCTGCTCTTGTCACTGAGTCAGCTTTGGGTTACGGTTGATTGCTACTCGGCCAGCATTATCCAGGACTTCCGAAGAGAAAAAGCCTTCTCCTTTTACTTTTTAATCAAGTAACAAACATGTTTCTTGAGTATCTGTGATGCGCCTGATACAGTGCCTCAAATCTAGAGCATTGTGGAAGCCCAAAGAAATATAGAGCAAGGACTTTCTCTGCCCTCAATAAAAGTGACAATCTTCATTTGACTGCCTATCCAAAGTTGCGGTAAGCTACGTGCCTTCCAGTAGAAAGGAAGTAACAGAGGTGCAAGGAGATAATGACGAAGCCCTGGTTATGGGCAGTTTGAAAGAAAAGAGAAACGTCTTCTCCACCAAGGGCCAGCCTCAGAGACTCCATCCCTGACTTCCCAGCCTGAGTCTGGTCCTCCTTGTCAGTGCTCTTTTGCTCAGGACTGGGACTCAGACGAGGTGCATCCTGCACTGTTCCTTGCAGCCCTCGCCAAACTGTGTGCCTGCCCACTGGGCTGTTCCCCGCCCGGCTCTGGGCTCCATGAAGGCTGGGCCTCGGTCTCCCTTGCTCAGTGCTCTGTGCCCGTCCTCACAGGTTGCAGCGCTCAGTGTGTATTTATGGAAGGAGGGAGTAAGTGAATGAATGACATAGCAAGCTCTTGGAGGAATGTAGCTGCATATTCCATACCGTTAAACCAACATGAAAATATAAAAATTATTTGACAACAGTGTTGGTGAGTATTTGAGAGATACATACATCAGAAGATATAAACTATGTTCTGGAAAAAGTTAAGACAGATTTCAAACTATTGGAATTTGTCATTTTATGCTGGAATTCCTGCGGGAGCCCAGCAGCTCTGCCTGTGGCATGGATGAGCCAGGGGGATGTGCCACCCCCATTCTAAAGCTATAGCCCCCCCCTTTCTTCTTCCGTGTAATTCCTGCTCCTCCTTTGGTCTCAGCCCAAATTATTGATTTCTCAGAGTCCACCCAAATTTCTAGACCAAATCTGCTCCTCCCGCTCAGTCCTCCCAAGTCTGTCTAGTGTTCCAGTCACAGCCTGCAGCTCATGGCTGAAGCAGCTTAGGAGCCTCATAAGGGTGGGGCCGTATCTCCTTAGGTCACCGTTTTCTTCCCAGTGCCAGGAATGTAATATTTTATAAATATCACATAAACATTTGGGGAATGGTGGATGGATAGATAAATGGTCAATAGATGGACATGACAGAGTGTAGCCAAGAATCTTATTATGATGATTATAACTTTGAATCTAATTTGAACTATACTTTGTGAATAAGAAAATTAAGGGTTTATTTTAACTAGTATTAGACAAATATTACTGTGACACCTCCCAAAGCTGACTTAAACACACCAGTGGGTTTCAGCCTGAGTCCCTGGGACCAACAATCCGTCTCTGAATGTCTTTTAGTACTTACTCCTATAAGTACAAGATTGTTTGGACACATGTCCTACACTTATTACAATATATATTATGGTATACTACAGTATACACACATACATATATAACAATATATGTATTTCAGTATTAGCACATCATGTATTAATACATTATAAAATGCAAAATATATATTAAAATGAGGTAGGAAAGTGATAAATATACATAGAAGTTCTGTTGTTTTCTCCCTGGGCCATGAGTTTGTGGGTTTGTGTTGTGCTATTATATTTTTTGAGACCAGTACTCTGGAGGTGGGGTGGCGTGGGGTAGGACCCTGTCCTAGATTACCTACCGCCTCTCCAACCTTGCTGTGTACAAGAATCTCCTGGAAAGCTTGGCAAACAAGACAGATTCCTGGGCCCCAGGCCCCACGCCCAGAGATTCTGCTGGAGTGGGTCTGGAACGGAGCCCAGTCATTTGCATTTCTGCCTAGCTCCTGGGTGAAGCTGGTGCCGCTGTTCTGCAGATGGCACTTTCAGCAGCTCATGTTTGGACCCCCGCTTCTCAAAGTCCCATGCACATTCAAATCATCCGAAATCTTGTCAAAACACAGAATGTGACTCGGCAGGTTTGGGGTAGGGCTGAGCTTCTGCATTTTTGAGAAGCCCCAGGTGAGGCCAAGGCTGCCTGTCTGAGCAGAGGGACCTTGGGTTACAGAGGTCAGTTGTCATCTGCACCTTGAGCACCCGCAGAGCAAAGCCGTGAGAAATAAAGATCGCTTTTATTGAAGAGAAATTATTGCTAACAAGAAACCTCTTGCAGCCCTGTCTTTTGCCCTTAACGCCTTGAGAATTTTGGTTTTAGAGTGATTGTTAGTAGAAGGACAATTGTGAGCAAAAGGCTTCTAGAAAGAATATTACAGTTCTTTTTTCTGAATGTGTTTAATAACGACCAAGACTGTTCATTTTTCTCTGAATTTATGACAGGTAGGTAGGGATGATTTTCATCAAAAATCTGAAATAACATTTTGCCTCAGTATTTACCTGATCCTTGTGCAAAGGTCAGTGAGAAAATATAATGTTCTTCTTAGACTTCATAGAAACTCCCCAGATCAAGTTCTTATATTACATCCTTACACATCATACAGTATTTCTTTATATAAAATTGCATAAAATGATAAGATTTTAAGAGTATGATACCAACCAGCATTTCTAAAATTAAGTGAAATTATTTAAATGCACATTTAGGGGGAGCAGGTTTATATTTTGACCCCACAAATTTATTTATGCAATAGAGGTGGAAGCAAATCATTAGACTGTGATGTGCTCTCAGCTCTTTTAAGGTTGGAAAAGCTATTGAGATCATTGAAGATCTAAAAAATCTGTATCTTAATTCCTTTGTTCTAAAAAAGTGAGTTTACTGACTAGGATTGAGGATTCTTATGGAGAATTAGAGGCTAGCACAATCTGTGATCACTAAGGTGAGGGCCTTATTGGCTGTGTTTGATTGGAGTAAATATCTACACCATAGTAAACCAAGATCTCCTAGTGATGAGAATCAACTCCTGGGCTGCATTTCTTGGGCAGAGCTGCACACTGGAGTCACCTGGCAGTTTTCTGATACCCTGGCCGCATCTAGACCAATTAAATCAGAATCCCTCAGGTTGTGGCCTGGTCATCAGTGTTATTTAAAGCTCCCTGGTGATTCCCAGGTACAATCAGGGCTAAGAATAAATGGTAGAGAGGCCTGGGTCCTTCTCACCTCTAAATATCACCTTTTCACCTCCTGTGTTACAGTTCTGACTCCTGAATTTGCTCCCTCTGAGCCAAACTCATAGATCACTTTGATGTCTCTCCCTTTCCCTGCACTTCTGCATTATTCTTCTCCATTAATTAAACATGTTTAGTTTCTTCTCCTAGACATGTTTTAATCCTAAGAATGGGCATATTCTTTCATTTGAAAGCATCATTTTTTTTATAATTTCCAGCTAATTAGGATCCACATTAAATTTTTGTTTGTACTTAAAGAAATGCATGTGGGCTTCTTGTGGGTTGAGACTGTATATCTTTTAATCTATCCTCTTTCCTAGAAGGATGCTATATTAAAGCATCTTTTTAAATTTAATTACCCATGCTTCCCAGTGTCTAATTTAGTGCCTGGCACATAGAAAATACTCAGCAAATCTTTGTTGAATGTTTCTTGTGGAGAATTAGAGGCTAGCACAACCTATGAACACAAAGAGCTAGGCCTTAATTGGCTGTGTTCAATTATAGTAAATATCTAGACCATAATAAACCAAGATCTCCTAGTGATGAGGATCAACTCTTGGGTATATTATGCAGGCAGAGCTGCACGTTAGAGTTGCCTCTCCTTTAACTCTCATCTTCAAACATTCAATCAGTTTCTGGATCTTGTTGACATACATTCTCTAACATATCTAAGATCTATTTCTTTGGTTGCATTAGCAACCACCATCGCCTTGGTGTAGACCAACCATCACTATCTTTTCTTGCTTCTGACTGCTGCTCTCCTGCCCCAGGTGCATCCTGTCCCCTGATGGACAGCGTGGGCTCTGCCTCCCCATCCAAGGTTCTACCATGCAGCCAAAGTGACTTTTAAAATATATTTTCTTCAGTTTATTATTCTGTGTCTTATCACATTATTAATACTCACATAATATTATGTAAAAATGAAGTCTACTGTATTAGCCCAGGAAATATCTTTCCCTTTACTCAAGCACATTCAATTTTTTGTTTTTTATAGGTTTTGCATTTTAAAGTCTACTTCTTATTACATGGACTGGTTGATATTGTGAATTCAGTCTTTTTGTACAGTGTATTTTCTAAACAGTTATCATTGGCATACAGGAAAATTGTTTTCATAGCTGATTTTTTTTTGAAGTTTCTCAATTATAGATAACCATGTCATTTGCAAGTAAGTAAAATTTTACTATTTACTTTTAAAAATCTATGTATGTTTTTTGTTTTCTTGTGTAATTTTAGAGACTATAACTTTAAGAATACTGCTAGTTAATAGTGGTAATAGAAGGCATCCTTTGTTTTTGAATTTACTACCATGCCTCCAGTATTTCCTCAAGGACCATTCTTGCTCTTTAACTTGAGATAGAGCCTTCATGGTGTTAAAGAAACATTCTACTTTTATAGTTTCACCATCTTTGTGAAATCTTAAAACCAGAAATAATGTTAAATTTATTATATATTGTATTGCATCTGTCAACATGAATATGTAGCAGTTCTTTCATCTATTAATGTAAAAAATTATATCATTAATTATCTTGGTATCAAACCAACCTTGCATTCCTAAAACAAACACTATTCGGTTATGTTATATTATTATTTTAATATATCATTGAATTCTATTTAATATGTTTTAGACAGTATTTTTTGCCTTTATATTTGTAAATAGATAGTCTATAATTCTTTTGCCTGTGCTCTTTATGTTATATTTTGGTAAGACCATGGTCCCTCCCCACACATGAACAACTACTCATGCCATGTGAAATTAGTTATAATTCCCTAAATGGGTAATGTCATTTTAGGGCTTAATGGCTTTCTACATGCTATTCTACCCACCGTCCTTCCTTTCCTTGTTTGCCTTGTAAACTCATGCAAGACCATGGTGATCATTGGTTCCCTCTTCCATGAACTATTCTTAAATATGCTGTCCATATTCTCAACTTAGTTGATCACTCCCTCCTCTGCTGTCTCTGAGTACTGTTTTCATATCTCTATTGTAACATTGATCATATGGTAACAAAGTTATTTTTATATTTCTTTCTCTCACTGTATTTTAAGTCCTTAAAGGTGGAGATTTTGACTTCTCATCTTTTATCACTACTTCTCAGCATGTCTCCATATAGTAGGTGCTCAGTAAATGCTTGCTGAATGCATGAGTAACTGAAGAAAATCATACCTACATTTATCTTACCTTACTTCAGGGCTTCCTGGGGTACTGTAGATGGCTTCCAATATGGCAGGGAGAAATCAGCATGTTCTCTCTTAGTCATGTTTCTTTAAAACAGGCAGGGCCCCAAGACTTGTATTCAATCTGTTGTGTTGCTTAATGTGGCATCACGGTGGCAGGGCATTTTATTTAGGTACAATGGAGGAAAGAATGGTGAAGACAGTGATCATTCCTTCACAAGGTTTTCCTTTCCTAAAAAAATGTGTCCAATTAAGGGGAGTGGGAGCATTCACCAGTCCACAAATGTTTACTAAACACCTTCTATATGCTACCGTTTCTGAGGGGTGCTGGAGATTCAGCAGGAAATTAGGTAGACATGGTCCTTTATGGTACTCACATTCTTGCTGGGGAGTACCACTAAAAATGATCTAGTACATAGAATAATTTCTGACTTGAGAGAGGGTGATGAAATGGGAGTAGAGGGTCATTTTAGATACTATTGGTCAGGGAGGGAATATCTGAGGAGGTAATATTGGCCTGAAATTGGAGGAGAGAGCTACCTCTTTTCCAGTGAGCCTGGGAGATTGTTCTGGAGAGGTAGCAGTGAGCTTGGCATATTTAAGGAAAAGCAGGAAGGCCAGGCTGGATGGAAAGTAGTGATCTGGGGCTGCTAAGTAGAGATGAAGGTGTAAAGCAGGAAGAGCTTAGCTCATCCGGGGGCTTGTGGACCATGACTAGTGCTTAGCTAGATTGCACTTTGTATGTGATGAGATATTTTTGGAAACTTTTGATTAGAGGAGTATTATGATCTGTTTAATACATTTAAAAGAACATTTGGCTGCTATGTGGGGAATGAAGAGTTTTTGTTCTCATAAGTATTATTATAAGAATTGGTTGAACAAAAATATTTAACTGGCTGCTGTGTCCTGAAAAAGGAATATGATGATGTCTGTGCTATAGTTGGAAATATATAGGTGAGAAATTACAGCCTCTCACTATTGAGTCTTAGTAAAATCCTTTTCAACTATTCAACTTTTCCCTCTTTCCTCCTGCCTTTTTATCCTGAATATGACTTTCAACCATTATCTTTATATGAGCTATTCATTTTTCTCACCTTTTAAATTTCTTGTTCCACATAATACCCCTTACTAACCTCATAGCATCATTAACTGCCCCAATATTATATAGACATGATGCTAGATTTTTATACACCTGGAAAGAGATAAAAAGTAGCTTGAAGTTTCTTTAAAAAAAAGCCAAATTGCATCCTATGACTGACTGAGCAGCATTATTATGAGGCATTATAAAACAGTAGACAGCCCAGAGGTACTCATGAAGGTGGCAGTGAAACAAAGCAACCTTTAAACTGATTTAGCAAAACACTTAGTTA
Organism: Lepilemur ruficaudatus; assembly: GCA_963574885.1. Taxonomy (NCBI): domain Eukaryota; kingdom Metazoa; phylum Chordata; class Mammalia; order Primates; family Lepilemuridae; genus Lepilemur; species Lepilemur ruficaudatus. Next base: position 50,123 of record CAUYRT010107308.1, read on the forward strand.
CCATTTCATGGTAGGTGAAACAATAATAAATCTTAAAGGAGGAATCATCCTAGGACATTATGAAAAATAAAACCAGCGTAAACTCATTGGCTGCTGTCAGCACTTGTTTTTATGGTTTGTATATGGATTTTGATAAGAGAGAATGAGAAACCTGTTTGTGGCTTTGGCTTTTGTCTAGAACTGGACATGTGTCCGGAGAGATGCTGAAGTCTGTCAGTAGTCCTGGTGTCAGCTTTGTCTTGCAAGAATCACATTGTGTCTATGGAACAACAGGAAACATTCTTGGCCCAGCCTATCTCCCCTCTCCAAAGTCTGTTAAACATTTTTACCTGGGTGTAGTGATGTGCTCGAGCTGGCTTGAATTAGTTCTCTACAGCCAATTGTTAGAATCTCTCCTCAGCTCCGTGTTCAGTAGTCAGTGATGTCATGTTGGAACGGAAGCTTGAAAGCAGCCACATGAATATTTACACCACGGACATTGGCATGTGCTATAACTCAGGGATTTCCTCTCCTCCCCTGAATGCACCAAGAGCCAGTTGCTAAAAGTTTACCACTGCCTGGATGTTCCACCAGAAACTCAGCGTGTTTAGATACAAACTCACCATCTCTCCTCCCCTCTTTTCCACTATCAGCTCCTCCTGCTTCTTCTTATTTCTCAGCAGAAATTAAACCCAGGCTTAAGTCTCCAGAGGCATCTTTGATCTTTTCTTTTCCCATTTACCCCAATGTGAGACCCTTTTTCAAACTCTACAGGTTATGCTTTCTCCTAACTTGTGTGCTCTCTCTCTCCTCTCAATTTCTACTGAATCTCCCCCAGGTAAGTCCCTGCTGTGTCTTTTTCCTCTTGTAACCTCTAGCTGGGTCTTTGGAAATAGCTGCTAAATTCCCGTGTAAGCCCCCATCTCCATCTCTTCCAGCCCATCTGACATACGCTCACCTGCTGACTTTCCTGAGGCGTATTTTGGATTCTATCACTTTTCTTCTCAGACTGCCAGCGAGTCCTTCCGATCTCCCACGTACGGTTGGCGCTTGGCATCCAGGAAGTCCACTGTATGAGCACAGCCTCCCTTTCTAGTGCCCAGGACTTCTGTTCCCTTCCTGATGCTTGTGGGTCCCCAAATGCAACATATACCATTTCAAACAGACATATGTCTAAAGAATGAGTTTTCTGAAAAGGGCTTCCTTCCTCCTTACCTCAGTAAAACTTATTTTTGGCTTTTCTGTGTAACTCATACGAAGCCTCCTCCTTGACCTCTTCCCTAACTACTGCTTCTCACTTCCTATCCTCTGTGCTGGAACCATCCCTCCATTTCCTTGAACTCCTGTGGCAATACCGTACTGCTTTTCATAACGCTCATCCCTTCCCTCCTTTATTACAAGCTATTTTAGCACATTGTGCAGTTTGGGGTTGGAATTCCATCTTATACATCTTTGTCCCTTCCTTGAAGGTAAGCACAATGCCTTGCTCAGTAGAGATTTGTTGAAAGAATAAATAAAAAGGGAAAGAAGGTTTATACTTAGGTAGAGCAGCCTTTAGCTGCTAGATGTAAAGGTAATAAAAGCACAGGAAGTGAAAAATGACATAATAGGAATATTTCTGGAAGCCCCTGAAGAGTTTAACTTCTAAGTGGAACATTTTTGTGTTATGTAATGTGTTTGAAGAGGATGTCACGTGGAAGCCAAAATAGAATAGAATAATTCTACAATGTAACAGAAGGCAGAGACTGAATAAATGGGTGGAAGTTACAGAACACATTTTCATTTAATATGTAAGAAAACTTCCTGAGAGAGAAGCTGCAGTTGTCTACCACAGGAATGAGATTCCTAAAAAGCTACTGAGTGCCCATCACAGACACCATGCAGATGTGTCACCATCTGTCAGGAGTATTGTAAAAGGAATTCCTGCAGGCAGTAAGATATTCCCCAAGGTCCTTTAAGACCCTATGATTCTATAATTCTGTAACTGTTTATTGAGCTACCCAGCCTATTGTGGAGACTTTGAGCCCTCACTGTCCTAAACCACTGTGGGTTGCTATAATCATTGCTAGTGAGACTTTTACTGTACAGTGGGAGCATTCAAAGATTTAGGGGAAAAAATCAATTAAACCTTTGCACCCCATGTCCCCAACAAATGGCTTCGAAATTTCAGGTCCTCTGCTTTGGGGAAAAATGTTTCATCACTATTATTAGATCTCAAAATTAAGGTCTAGAAAACCTGCCATGTTCTTCATAGAACATAAGGTCAAATACTTGTAGTATTAAATTTCTGCCTGATTAAAGCTCTGACTTAGTTTTATTTCATGTCAGTTGCCATGGGCTCCCAAGGTTATGGGGGGAGAGAGAGAGAGAGAGAGAGAGAGAGAGAGAGAGAGAGAGAGAGAGAGAGAGAGAGAGAAGAATCTCATTCCCTAGAGGCTTTAATCTTGCCACTTGTCTGGAGTTCTTCCTCACCTGGAAACACCATTTGCAAATTGCATTCAATCCTGCCCCATCCTTTGCTAGACATTTGCATTGGAACCTTGGCTTTCCTTCCCTCAACGGTTGACCTATAAGTTAGCCTTGATTTTTACCTCCCTACCACCGCTGTGTCTTGTATAAGCATAAAAACTTTTACAGTTTTCTTTTTCTTTTTTCTGGAATGTGGCTATTAGCCACTGTAAATGAGTAGAAGGGCAATCTTTCCCCCATGTTCTTGACCTCATCCTGCCTGCTTTCTTCCTGTTATCTAACCCGTTAGCTAACCCCTCCACCTCTGCAACTTCGGCATCTTACCTTGAACCTTTTTTCCTTTGTGCAAAACATGTTCAAGTCTTTCTGATACTCTCTCTCTCCTGGCTTCCCTTCCTATTCTATCATCTCCCCATTTCTCTCCTCTTCACTGACAACCTCCTGGAAGAATGGTCTTTACTCAGTGCCTCTTGGACTTCCTACCTGCAGGACACTTTAGGATAATTTTTGTCCTCACCGTTCCCATAGAACTATTCCTGCTAAGTCCACCACTGACCTCTTAGTCATCGAATCCAGTTTTCAGAACTCATTCCCCTTGGTCTCTTAGTAGTAGTTGAATCCATGGGATGCTCAATCCTCCTGGAAACTCTCTCAGGACATTTAGTCCCCTGATTCCCATTGTCATCTTAGTAGTCACTTTATCTGGGCTTCACTGTGTAAGCATCTATAAATACTGCATTCAGAAAACAGGTGTGCAGCACTTTCTCTAGACTAGGCACTGCAGCAGAGCTGGGAAAGATTGGGGAGCGACACCTGCTCACCCTGGAGCACAGTGGAGTAGAGAGTGCGAGGGGTCACACACGGTCACAGTTGCAGGCTGAGATAAGACCATACGAGAATGCCAGGAGGATGGTCAAGAGCCACCTCATCTAGTTTGGGGATGTCAAAAGCCTTCCCTGACAAAGCTACTGAGCTGCATATTGAAGGAGGAGTAGATTTTAACCAGGAGAAGGGTGAGGAAGAACATTCCAGGTGAAAGGAACAGCATGTGCTACAGAAGACTGTGTATTGCAGAAAGCAAGGACCCAGCTTTGAATGCTGACTTTGCCACTTATTAACAGTGTGATGTTAAAAAAATATTGCTTGGCATCTTTAGGTGAGTGTTCTGGGGCTGTTTAGGCAATATTCTTCCCAGTTGCTTATAGGAAACAGGCCCCACATTCCATCTCTCTGGGGCTTATCTGAGGGTGCTCTCATTCTAGCAGAGGGCGGGGAAGCTGGTATAGAGGCGGTTGGCCTGCGGTGTTTATGATTTGGCTTTGGGGAATGTCTGGCCACTGAATCTCTTTTCTGGGATTTGAGGATGGCAGCGTGCCAAGCCCCATTGATGGGGTGGGAGTGGGCCTTTCGGGATGGGGAGCTCTCCCTTTAGGTCCGGCGGGCTGAGTTAGCATCTGAGAGCACCGAGTGTGAACAGACCCTTTCTTGTGCAGCAATTGGATGTGAACGCTGGTTTATTGTGGAGCCAAAAGGAATGGCAGATGCTTGATGAAAGGCCCCCAGCATCTGAAAAAGTTCACCGCTGCACCGCATCCTCCAGGGGCAGCCGCCGCTGCCGCCCTTTTATTAATGCACGTAGTGGAGGATTTGTGCCTTTGCCTGTTTGTGGGACTTGGCAGCCGTCCACTGCCTAATGTGAAAAAGGCCTATGGAAGACTTGGCCCCTTTGAAGCAGCGGGCTGGTGGTGGCTGCTGCGTGTGGCTGGGGTGTGGCTGCCAGATGCTGGATGCCTTCACTTTCATAAATTTTCCTCACCGCCACTCGTGGCTCTACATCCCAATTACTGCCCTCTCTGGAGGCAGCCGCTGGTGACACAGGCAGACCTGGGCTGGCATCGCTGTGCTGCGACTGGCAAGATTTCACAGAGCCACTGCGGGGCTGGGGGTCCCAGAGAGTGGAGCGCAGGGGGATGGCACCCTAGAGAAGGACAGAGAAAAGAAAATGATGTCCCGTTCCTGCACACCGTCTGTACTCTGAACTTCAGCTGGGACAAAGATTGGGGTGGGGTGGGGGTGGGGTTGGGGCCGCAATTTCTGCCTTGGTTTCTGCCTCTAGCCTTCCTTTCCAATTCCATACATTGATGAATTTCTCTCTTCTCTTTAGGGATTGGTAGTGGGTTACGATACAGATTTTCATTTATTTTTGATGAGGACCCTAAGGGGGAGATTAGGCAAGGAAAGGAGGGTATAGAAAGGGAAAATAGTATGCCCCAGATCACACAGTTGGGGTTCAGCCCAGGTGTGGTGACCTCTTACCTTGCTGCCTCTTCCAGAAGATTGTGCTCTGGGCATGGGACAACTGTGCAGGTTTGTGTTCCTCCTTCGTGGCCCAGAGATGAGCACCGTGCCCCAGGAGCAAAATTTAAGGAGGTGCTTGCTTTCAAGTGCTAGCCCTGCACTTGCTGGAGCCGGAGAGCCAGTGTCCCCTTAAATGTTGCACCCAAGAGGCCTCCTTGCCTGTTGCCTGGCTCAGTCTTGGCCTCCTCTCCCCCCAGCCCCCACCCCCCACCCTGAAGGTCCCAGGTTAGAAGACAGGTTCTTCTTTCTTTCTGCATTCCCCACAGAGCCTGGCCCAGTGGGTTGCACACAGCAGACACTCAATAAATGTTCGTTAAGTAGAATGGAACAATTTCAAAGATGGTGTGTATCTGCGTTGGGGTAGAAATATGATGAAGTGGGCTCACCAGAGAGGAGATATTTTCTGGTTAAAGAGCCCCTTTCATTTCTGGAGGGTCTTTCTAAATGTGAGTACTGCCCTGCTTTTGGGCTCACTGAGCACTGGGCAAGTCCGTATTTTGACAGAGTCTTATAATACTAGTACTGTAGGGACCTCACTATTTTACAGACTAAGAGGCAGGCTTACCCCAAAACACGGCTGAATATTGGCAACACATTGGCACCCGATTGTGCTACCACCTCAGACTTGGTAGATGTGAAATATATATATTGGTCTCTACTGCCAGTTCCTGACATAGAGCTCCTAAAACCCTTGTAAAGAGGGCACTCGGGGAAATCTGTGGTTCTGTTATTTCTTCTTTGACCCCAGTTCCTGACACAGAGCTCTTAAGACCTTTGTAATTGATTTCCTGAATGATAGGGACAACAGGCACAGAGCTCCTAAATCCCTTGGAATTTCCTGGGTGATAGGAACATCTTTTGCTCTAATGAGCTGATCTTGGTGGGCTCCTGGATTGTCCCAGCCTCTAGGGAGGGGAGAGAGGCTGAAAGTTGAGTTGATCGCCAATGGCCAACGATGCAATCAAACATGCCTGCCTAATGGAGACTCCCAAACCCCCAGAAGGTCAGGGTTCAGAGAGCTTCTGGATTGCTGAGCACTGTGGAGGTTCCTGGGAGGTGTGGCCCTGGAGAGGCCGTGGAAGCGCTGCCCCTCCCCCACACCTCACCCTGCGCATGTCTTCATCTGACTGTTCATCCGTATTCTTTGTGATATCCTTTATAATAAACTGATAAACATACGTAAAGTGTTTTCCTGAGTTCTGTGAGCCACCCCAGCAAATTAATCGAACCCAAGAAGGGGGTTGTGGGAACCGTGATTTATAGCCGGTCGGCCAGAAGCACAGGCCACACCCTGGGGCTTGGGACTGGCATCTGAAGAAGAGGACAGTTCTCATGGGACTGAGGCCCTTACCTGTGGGATCTGACTCTGACTCCAGTTGAGAGTGTGAGAATTGAGATACACTGTAGAGCTCCCAGCTGGCGTCCACTGGAGAATTGGATTTTGGCTCAGGGAAGTCCCTACACATTTGGGCGACCAGAAGCGTTGTTTGTTGAATGAGCATGTGGGAGTAGGCAGAACAGTTTGGTTTTTCCTCTCACAGTAGAGAATGTTTCTCTCCTGCTTAGGTGAAGGGTTCTGCTTCTGTTGCACTTGAGCTTCTTTTTAAAAACGAAAAAATGGGCGAAGCTAGATGCAGTGCATAGGTAAACTGAGATCTCACGCACAGGGTGGAAGGAGCTGCTTCCCCGTGGTGTTCCTCCCTGCCCTGCCCTCCACACGGCGTGTCCCACAGGCGCTCCCCTCCTTGGCAGGCACGGGGTAGGCGCTTAGGATTATATAGGGGTTTAGTCCACCAGCCTTGCAATAGTTTTGCAGTGAGCATGACAGTGATGAATGGAGCCTGAGTGTAAGACAAAAGTGATTGATTTTCTGCCAACCAGCTATTTTTATGTTCTCTTTTATCAGCCAGCCTCCAAAAGAGTGAGTTATCTGATTTAGAAGCAAATGCTGGAATAAGAATTACGTTTACTTTGTGCTCGCAAATCTCGGCCACTAGAGGGAGCCCGTGACCAGGCTTCCCTCTCCCTGGCGGGCTCCTGAGAGCATCTTTCAACGAGGTTTGCCTGGCTCTGCCAAGATCAAGCCCAAACTGAAGTAATGAGAAATGACCTCTAGAAGAGTGACAACTCAGCAAATGTCTGTTAATCACGGTCAGTTTTTCCCTCTGTGGAGCCCGAGTTTCCTAGTTGAGCAAAGATAGCTCATCTGCCCAACAGGAGTATTTCTAACTGCGTTACTGGTTTTATAGTTCCTGGCTTTGGGTCCCTTAATATTGTAGCCCTTGGGTAGGGAGGAAGCAGCAGAATGGTACACACACCCTCACCCTCCCCTAAGATGCAAGACAGCTGTGGGCACGAGGACCGCGCATTCCACATAGGGTCTGATGTGTGGCCTAATCAAGGGAGAATATATTTTAGATTTCAGGCACGCATGATGGTTGTTTGGTCATTGCTAAAAACATAATTCAACTAAAAGCAGGTACGTGGGACTTCTTTTAAAATTGGCATCCATGGAAAATCTCAAGAATTGCTATTCTTTTAAAGGAGGTCCCTGTGTCCACAGATGCCTGCATTATTCCATAAAAATAATCCATAGTTTTAGAAGAGGGTCAGAGGCTAATGACCATTTCTGGAACACCATGTTCTGCCATGTGGGTAATGCCATTAACCTGCTGGGGAATGTTATGAGGATTTAAAAATCAATATTTTTCAGTTTCTGGAGATAGTCTAAATTAGATAAAAATGTTGCAACTATGTGTAAGTGGGCAATGTAGATAAGACAGGAATGGAAGGCAGGCAGTCAGAGAAGGGGTTTGCCGTGAATAACTAACAAAATGGTTTGGCTGTTTTTTTTCCTGTTAATTTTCTTGTTGGATTTTCATTCTTGTCAAGGCAGGCAAGGAGGGAAGGACACTGAAGGCAGGAAGATGAAAATGCAAGGCTGAGCAGGGGAGCTCAAGAGGGTAATTGAAGAAGTCCCTTGGGCAGGAGCACACTGGCCAATTCTGCATGACTCCAGATGTCAGACCTGAGAGTTAAGTTTGGAAATTACGAGGATCTGGGTCTCTAGAAGAAAAAAATGTCATAAACAGCAGACCTGCCAAACTTCTCTGCAAGGAAACTGGCCCCTTGCCCTGCAGGGTCTTCAGGAAGAGGCTGTGTGACTGTCAGGGACATTTTTGCTTTGTTTTGTTTTTTTGATATTGAGAGGTTGACCACGTGACTATCAAATCTAAGATCCAGTGATTTGGAAACTCTGTGACTTTATGCAGGCTTTTTCCTTTGCCTGGAATTTTCTTTTCCTCATTCTCTAACCAGGCAATATTCCATAGCTCCTTCAAGCCCCAGCTCCTATGTTGTCCTGCTGGGAAGTCTCTGGCCACCCCTGCCACACCCAATAGGATTAGTCCTCAGTGTCCCATTGCACTGGCTTCCTATGTATAGTGGCCTTTATGTTATTTGGAGTTTGGTTTTTAGTATTTGCATAATCCTACCTTCTTAGGAGGAGTCCATCTCTGTTAGTCTCTGTGCCTTATTTAGTACCTGGAACAGAGTTCCATAAATTCCTTTTTTTCCCTTAGGAGAGGGATGAAAGTCTAACTTGGGTAGGGGGAGGAGGGGAGAACTTGTGAGGGTGGCCTGGAGATAAGTGTTGTACCTACAACCAGAGAAGCAGCTGGGCTCCCATTCCCAGTATTCCCCTGCCCTGCCTCCCCAGATCAAGTTCATGAAATGGATGAGCTAATGGAAATGCCGGGACTTGCTGTGCTGTCTTGACAACCCCAGGCAGCCACAGAACCTGGAATATTCTCACTACTATTTAAGCCAGAGTAGGCAATCACCATGGCAGTGCCAAGCCGTGGCTGGCCCAGGAAGGATCTGGAGGGAGCAGCAGAAACGCCCTGCTGGCCGGCGCAGAGCTTGCCCTTGCCCTTTCCTTACCAGCCTCACAGTGCCCATGACTGCATCTCCTGGCCCTGTCTTTCATGCTGGAATGGTGCTTTTCGTACCTGTTCGGTGGATGGATAAGAGGGAATGTGTGAGGGTGCTTATGTAGTATTGAGGGGAAGTGCATAATACCTGGATGAAATATTTTTTTTAGGTATAAAAAACATGGACATGGCTTCTTATCTTCACTATGACCTCTAGTTGCTTCCATGCAACTCAGATTAGGGAGATTAGGGCAGAATTTTAAGGATTATAGTATAAATGGATTCTTTTAATAGTCTTCTGGCAGCTCTCCCTCCCTTTTCCACCGATGCCCAGGCACCACCAAGCCTAAGGTGCCTTCACTTACTTCTGCAAACTTCCCAGACATGTGGAGCGAGGAGAGCCATATGGCCACAATGTGGTTTTCTAGTTATCTTCCCCATGCTGCTGAGCTCTGCCCTGATCCTGCCATTGCTCTCAGGGAAGCTGACCTCCAGACTGACAGACATTGTCCAGCCAAAGACACTTGCTGGTGGCAGAGGGGAACTGCTCCCGGATGGGGCTGGCTGCTGCCACTTGTGGCTTGCCCTTCTGTTCCCCAGAAGCAGCGTGGAGAGTTCCCAACAGTTAATACATCTGTCCTTCAAACCTGCGCCTGGGAAGCAGAGGCACTTGCCTCTGTCTGACAGGGGTGGCCTTTGTGCCAGAGAAAGCAGAGGGAAAATCACTTGGATATGCTGTTGCTAGGAAGCACAGGCATGTTTGATGTTTTGATCTTACCAGTATTGGAGGCTTGCCTTTTTAATAACATGAAGAGCTATAGGTTGTTCTTACAGTATCAAATATGTGCTTTATTGAAAATGAGTCATTAAAGTAGAATTCTCTCATCAAATCCTTTTTTTCCCACCAGTCATTAAATTAAAAAAAAAAAATCCCTGGGAGACAGGAGAACAGTACAAGAAATACACAATGAAAATGACAGCAGAAAGGTTCTTGCAGAAGTAGCTTGGTTCAGAGGTTGCTGTGGCCAACAGCCTCCAGGTGCATGGCCACGTTAGGCAGTGGCCAGGGAGCAGAGACAAGGATGGAATCCGTGCTCTTCAGATGTCAGTGTCCAACTGTCCAACCCTATGGAAGGCGGGCAAAGGTCATTGGGCCACTCTTATCCACTCTTTGGTTGATTCACCAGATATTTACTGAGCTGCATGTTCAAGGCACTGGGCTGGGGCTGAATGAGCCAGACACCAACCACTCTTGCCCCCCAACAGGGAGAGAGAGAGGTGATTGTGGTTCAGAGTGTGGGGAGGACATGGGACCCAATAGGTAGTGGCCAACTTTTCTCAGGCCAGTCCCAAGCACCACGGAGAAACTTGAGCTAAGTCTTAAAGAACAGCCATCAGATTTTTCCAGTTTAAAAGACAAGGAAGCATATTAAAGGCCAGAATAGCAACATGGAAGGAAGCCCAAGAGCTGGTGAGACATTCTATGACTTGGAAAAAGAATTAATGGGGAAGAAAGGGATGAAATTAGAAAGGTAAGCTGAAGTCTAAATTACTAGGAACCTTGAGTTTGATGTCACGAAGTTTGAACTTTCTCTGTAGGTGCCCAGTCAAAGACAGGAATGAGCTTGATCCTAATATCACTACACCTATAAATCCCTCTGAGAGGAAAAAATGGTTTTCCTAACGTTGATGGAGCTGAACTCTCAGCATCACCATCCAACAGAACTTTCTGCAGTGATGGAAATGTTCTAAATCAGCGCTATCCAATATGGTAGCCGATAGCTGCATGTGGTCATTGAACATTTGAAATGTGGCTAGTGTGACTGAGGAACTTGATTTGTAATTTTAATTAATTGTAATTCACTTAAATTTCAATTTAAATAGACATGTGTGGCTAATGGTTTCCAATCTAGAGCTCTGCAGGAGGCAGTGGCAGTAGCTTGCTTGATGGGGGACAGAGGGGCTGACAGCTCCCCTTCTGATGAATTGTGCTCAGTTGGATTCCAAGGAGGGAACTGACCAACTGAAGGTGATCAGATTGCTGTGCCAAGCTATGAGGAAGAGTGTTAAAACATGTCTTCTGGGAGTCATTGAGACACTGCACACACACACAAAGAGATGAGAGAAGAGAGACAGCTGGTGTTTGACAAAGCACTGCCCAGTATGGCGCCAGCCCTCTGGGCCCCGGCGGCAGGTAGCTCTTAGTGTCCTCTTGGCTTATGGTGGCACCAAGCAGCTGTGTGAGCCACACAGAGCAAGAGTCCTGCCTGCATCTCTTGGCTGCCAGGAAAGATGCCAGGAATGGGGCAGATGAATCAGAAAACCATTTCTAGATGCATTAATTAAAAGCTTCTGGGATGGAAAGTACACTTAAAGAAATTTCATAGGCCTGATCCCTTTGCTATTTTGTTAAGTCTATTACAGTGGAACCCCAAAGAGTTAGGCAGGTACTCTTCACCTCCAGAGCTTTCCTGGAAAAGCTCAGGGCAATGCAGCCTGTGTTTTCCCCCTGGGGCAATGGGCGGCCATGTTTCCTGACCAACTCACCATCACACAGAACATAATTGTGACAGAATAATGTCAGGAAAGCAGAGATACCAAAGCCATAAATCTCAGCAACTACTAAGAGTGATAAAATTCTGCTGCTTATTCTATAAAATGAATATAAATATACACTATTGGTGCATACTGATTAATGAAAGGACAACAATCTTCCATAAATTCATAAAAATTCAACTCCGATGTGTCATAAATTAGATTTTCCTCATATTGAATTATTAAGTATGATAAACATGATTTTTTCCCTGCATGCTTATTTTATTAGAAAGCTTTCTCTTTTTTTGATATATAATCTTATTTTTAAGGTATTTTTCTTTTTATTTTAAATTTCAGAATATTACAGGAGTACAAACATTTTGGTTACATGAATTGCTTTTATACAGTTTGAATCAAAGTTATAAGTGTGTCCATCACCCATATAATGGTCATTATACCCATTAGGTGTGAATCTACCTATACCCTCCTCCCCCCTCCGACCTGCTTGATTTCCATTGAATTTTACTACCATATATGCACATGAGTGTTGATCTATAAGTTTCAATTTAGTAGTGAGTACATCTGGTTTTTGTTCTTCCATTCTTGTGATCCTTCACTTAAAAGGATGGTCTCCAGTTCCATCCAGGTTGTTACAATAGGTGTTAGTTTACCATTGTTTTTATGGCTGAGTAATACTCCATGGTATACATGTACCACATTTTATTGATCCATTCATGCATAGATGGGCACTTGGGTTGTTCCACATCTTTGCAACTTTGAGTTGTGTTGCTATAAACATTCGAGTGCAAGTGTCTTTTTTATAGAATGTATTTTTTTTCCTTTGAGTAAATACCCAGTAGTGGGATTGCTGGATCAAATGGTAGGTCTACTTTTAGTTCTTTGAGGTATCTTCATACTAGTTTCCACAGAGGTTGTACTAGTTTGCAGTCCCACCAACAGTGTATGAGTGTTCCTATCTCTCTGCAGCCGTGCCAGCATCTGTTGTTTTGGGACTTTTTGATAAAAGCCATTCTCACTGGAGTTAGGCGGTATCTCATGATGGTTTTGATTTGCATTTCCCTGATGATTAGAGACATTGAACATTTTTTCATATGCTTGTGAAAAAGCCATTTGTCTATCTCCTTTTAAAAAGCTTCTGTTCGTGTCTTTTGTCCACTTTTTAATGGGACTGTTTGATGTTTTCTGGCTGATTTGCCTGAGTTCTTTGTAGACTCTCATTGTTAGCCCTTTATCGGATGTATAGCATGCAAATATCTTCTCCTATTCTGTAGGCTGTCTGTTCGCTCTATTGATTGTTTCCTTGGTTGTGCAGAACCTTTTTAATTTAATCAGGTTCCATTTATTTATTTTTGTTGTTGCTGTGATGGCCTTTGGGGTCTTCTTCATAAATTTCTTGCGTAGGTTGATTATGAGTTTTTCTAACCTGCTCTTCTAGAATTCTTATAGTTTCATGCCTTAGGTTTAAGTCTGTTATCCATAGCAAATTAACTTTTGTGAGAGGTGAGAGGTGCAGATACTATTTCAGTCTTCTACATGTGGCTATCTAATTTTCCCAGCAGCATTTATTGAATAGGGATTCTTTCCTCCTGAGTATGATAAACGTGAATTGAACAGTTGAATAACAATGGTTATGCCCCTCCCTGAAATCAGAAGTGCATTTGAAGATACGTTTATTTTTCTCTTAATAAATTACTTTGTAACCAGCAGAAGCATGCACAATTATTCCATTATCTGTTCCATCCACAGCATCATAGACCAATGAAGTGAAAGTGTGAGGGCAACACAGAGAGAATCAAATCCAAGCCTGTATCAATCAGGAGGCCACCAATACACAGACTGGGAAAACGTTAGATTGGGAGAAGTGTTTATTAATAAGACCTATAAATGGAAGCTCTAATTTTCTCTCATTCTTTATTCCTTATTTTCCAACTACAGTTCCTAAATTCTGATTTAAATATTTTTTATCTTCTATGTTCTTGTTTTTTATTTTTTTTAAAATAAACTTTGATGTTGCCTTTTTATAAAAGTGATATGTGTTCATTGTAGAAAACACAGATAAGAAAATTAAAGAGAGCCATAATTCCACTACACATAGTTGACCATTGTGGGTATTTGGGCATATCTGTTTTCAGTTATTCTTGTTTTCAGTGTGTGATTACACAATATTAAAACACAGTTATGTTTTCCTGCTTTTTTTCAGTTAATCTCTCCTGAACATTTCCCCATATTTTAACATACATTTCCAAAACATCATTGCAATGGCTGTAGAGTATTTCATCATAGACATCATCTAGATTTATTTAACTGGGACTCTATTATAGGCAATTTAGGATATTTCCTTTTTAAAAAAAATTTTAAATAGCCTTGGGATGAAAATTCCTGTATTTGAAGTCTTTGTCCACATGAATTACTGTTGCCTTAGGTATAAAATTTCTATCAAAGGATAAAAACCTGTCTTTGGGCTATTCGTAATATTTCCAAATTGCTCTCTAAAAAGATCTTCTAATGTAGTTACTGTGAATATGAGTTTTGAGATTAAAAAAAACCAAAAACGTGATATATAGCCCTGGTTTTCTAGTTCTGGTTCTGTCATCAGCTACGTGACCTTAGGCAAGTTAACACCCCCAAGCTTTAGCTTCCCTATCTGTTAAATGGAGTAGTAACAATATCTCCCTGGCATCCCATTGCTGTGTAAAAGACACAATCACGTGAAACACTTCACATAGCAACACGCTCAATGTAAGAGCTGACAGCGTTACTCATCTGCCAGCAGAGTGTGGGGGTGTCTACTTCTCCCTCCTCTCACAAATCCTGGTCACTATTTGTGTAAAAATAATCAACTTGATGAGTGAAAAACATCTTAGAATGCTAACATCTGTCACAAAACACATCTTTCAAGTCTTTAAAAATATGCAAAATATTTCAAAAATATTTCAAGGAGAGTACTGGCTTTGACAAACATTTTTTCTCTCAAATGCTGTTGCTCATGAGCACTAAGTCATAAAAATCTTCCTTAGTTTTGCAGTGTAGGCAGATTGCCAATTGTGTCTGTGGGTCAGAAGGGTCTGTTGGTGAGGTGGATGGAGTGTTTGTATGTGGTGATTATTAAATATGTACTTTAAAATATTTTCTTTCAGTGAATTCGGTTTCACTGTCCATAATTTATTTTAAATTGCATAAATAGCCTAATAAGACTGTGAGTAGAAATCGAGAGAGAAGAAAGAGAACATTCATTAACAATCCCCTTACCCAAACAAATTCAATTTTATTTGTTTATTGTCCATGCCATTTTGTATAATAGAATTATAAGAGACGTTCTTTCCGAGGGGAGTACATACTTCCTCACGTTGAGACTCTTTTTTTCCATTTAAGTCCCATCATTTTTCCAGGCCCATTATGTGCCATTCCATCCACGTCACTGCAGTGGCAACTGTGTACACAGGAGAGATTCATCCCCCATGGGCTGGGAGGGAGGCTGGGGGACCAATTCTGTTGGGGCAGTCAAATAGGAATGGGATTAGAGGTTAGAATCTGCCTCTTTGGGGCAGCCAGAAATGTCACTGTGAAGTCTGAGCATGACTATGATGGGTGTGGGTTATTCTCAAATGAAAACTGAAGCAATAAGGAAATGGCATGGATGGGGTTCATACTTGGACATTTAGAGTCCCATTTTAAGGACAAGCTCTATTTGGCTTTTTGGACTTCTTTGGAAGTCCAGAGACTCCAACCAATGTAAAGACAGTGCTGTGTGTTCAGTGCCTGGATGCCTTTGTTAGTGAACTTGGTTTCACAGGATTTCTGTAACAGAGGTGAGGGAAAGTATTCAGGAATACAGCCTTGGTTATTACAGAGAGGAAAAAGGTCAGTTTTTATCTCCTGGTTATTGTGTCTTAAATATTGCTCATCAAATACTCTCTTAGTGCATGAAATGAAAGGAGGCTTTTTAGGTTTCAGACTGTTCCTCTTTGTCCCTGTTAATTCCAATTTCTCAAAGCTGTGCCCCTAGGCATTGGGTTATAATAACTTTGCAGGTACACTGTGAGTCTATCGATCCTTTAATATGGTTTCTGCATTTAATTCTTGTTCAGAGCAGGCTCTGTGCCAACTTCTACCCAGGGACACCTGACTGCTCTGCACAATCAGGTGCATATACAGCGCACACCAAGAGAAAATGACTTTATAAACATGGGATGGCCATATCCTGATCACTTTTCAAGATCAGCTGTGTAGCTTGTAATCTTGAATATTATTTTTCTTGTGTTCAGTCTTGAGTTCAATTCTGGGGGATGGGGGTTTGCTGAACAAGAATATGAAAGATATCAGGGCAGTTAAATTTTATAAATCTGTGGGCCCTCTAGCATAAATGTTAACTCAAAATTGTTAGGCAGTAAA
The DNA here is from genome assembly GCA_963574885.1 of Lepilemur ruficaudatus. Taxonomy (NCBI): domain Eukaryota; kingdom Metazoa; phylum Chordata; class Mammalia; order Primates; family Lepilemuridae; genus Lepilemur; species Lepilemur ruficaudatus. The sequence goes on from CAUYRT010107308.1 coordinate 65,809, forward strand.
TTTGCTGGAAGATGAAGAAGAGGACTGTAGAATGATGTAATAAGAAGAACACTATCTTCAAAGTTAGGTGATATAATTTAATTTGCTCTTTTGCCACTAATAAGTGCTTATAAGTCAGTTGTAAAATGACCCCTTCATTTATAAAACAAGGGACTGTTCTGTCTTCTTTACCATCCACTGACAGACTGCACGTGAAAGCACTCTGTAAACTGTAATATTATGTCTTTGTGGTCAACATGTTCGAAAATGTGTCAGTTTGCCTTTAAACACATTTCAGTTGAATTTATATGTGGGTCCATCATTTCCATATTTAAACTTAAGCTACGGAAACCTTGGTTTAATCCTCTTTATCTTTCAGTCTAATTAGGGGCCTAAAATGTTTACTTCATTTGGAATTTGTCACCTCTCAGTCTAAAGAATGAAGATGCAGTGTTCCTAAAAACTAAGGTTCTGAGATATTACAAAAATGAATTTAATTGTACATCTTCAGAAAGCCAAATATAGGCAATGGCTGTTGCTTTGGACAGTGGAGATTATAGAATATTTGTATCACTGCAACAAGTTTCTGTTGGATAGTCCTGCTCTAGAAGAAAAGAAACCTAATGTCACATTGTTCAGAGGTATGCGACACTTAGGTTTCGTACAGAATTTTTATACCAATTTTAGGTTTCCAACCTAAAATAGCAGATTTTAATGGCCAGCGTCCCCCATCTACCCACTTAACTCTTTCTGAAGTTGCATTTATGGTGTTTGATGATCTGATATTTTTAAATGTTTGTCTCTCTCTGTTGGGTCCCCTAGGTCCTGTGTGACAGACATGTGTGAATGTCCAGTCCATAAAAACTGTTACTGCGAGTCATTCCTGGCATACACCCGGGCCTGCCAGAGAGAGGGCATCAAAGTCCACTGGGAGCCCCAGCAGAATTGTGCAGGTAAGAAAGTCCTGCCGGATCCATCCCTCAGAAGTTTACTGCAGGGCCCCAGAGGAGGCTCGTGCATGTTGATGTGAATGGCCATGGCCTCCCTTGCCAAAGGAAAATCCCACTGGTGACCCACCTGGATTGTAACTTGATAAAACACAGGGGCTTCCGCTGGGTAACGTAGACAGCACTTAAGAGAAATGCTCTGTGACAAGCACATTTAAAAATATGAGGATTTCCACTATTGCACCATCCGCTCAAGTACATCTGCTGTACCAGCTGGATGTACTTAGCTCATGGACAGTCATAGCTGTGGCTTAGGTTATATGTGGAGCAAAAGAGATTCAGGACAATTACAGTGATTTAAGGTCTTCAGGATAAACATGATAAGTTGTTTTTTAGAGACTGTTATACAAACCCTAGCAGAATGGTCTTTTTCCTCTGAAAGATAGATTTCTATAATAGTTGTTATTAGCTCTTTGGCCTCAGGCAAGTTAATTATCTTATTTGATGTCTGTAAAATAGACTCCTTTGTTCATCCAAGACGTATTTATTACAAAGTGGCTAAGTACTGGGCATTGTGCTGACCTTTGCGGGTACTTTGATGAGTATAAGAGATGAGGCCCCTGTCATTGAGGTACCGGCTGTCTAGTGGGAGGACCAGACAAAAATAGTAACTCTGCAATAAATACTTGCAAATTATGGTAAGCATGAAGAAGAAAACAACCAGGGTGGGGTGATGGAAAACAACTGGAGAGAGGGTGGGCTGCTATTTAGATGGGGTGGAGAGGGAAGGCGTCTCTGTGGAGGTGATATTTCAGCCTAGCCCTGAAGGATGGAAGGGCACCAGGGAAAACATTCTATGCAGAAGAAACATGTTCGATGACCATAGCTCGGAAAAAAAAAATTAGCATGCTCTCAAACTGGGAGGAAGCTAGCTAGTGTGGTTGAGCCTGGTGGACAAGGGGAGATGGACACAGGAGGAGGGTGAGGGAAGATCAGGAGCTGGACATGCAGGGCTGGCTTGGTAGGTCTGGAAATAAATCTAGCTTTTATTCTAAAAGAAGTGGGAGCCACCGATGGATTTTAAGCAGGCTTCTTTCTGATTTTCAGAGATGTCCAAATAGATTGGAGGGTGACAACATTGAAAGCCAGTGACCAGGCAGGAGGCTATGGCACTGGTCTTGGTGAAAGCCTGATGGTGGCTTGGATTAAGATGGTGGCAGTGTATGTGGAGAGAAGGGGAGAGATTTCGAGATTTGGGAATTTGGAGATTTTACAGCAATACCTGCTATGCAGAGTTACAAGCATTAACGATATCTACGTGAAGCATCTCAAAGGGTGTCTAGCTCATAGATGACCGGTCAGTGGTAGCTGCTGCTGTTGTATTTAAATTTGAAGGTCAGATGACTGAATGTTTGTCACCTAGTTCAAGGATTGTCAAAGTTTTCCAGCCAGACGAGGCTGGAATAAAGAGACTGTGGCTTTCAGCAGTCTGCACTGGGCCCCGTAGCCTTAGCTCAGACCTTAGAAAAGAAGGCAGTTCACGCCATTGCTAGCGCCAGAGTGTCTACATCAGTGGAGGATGGAAGTGCAGCCATCTGGTTAAAAGCAAGGTCAAGAAGAATTGCCCTGAAGCTGTGATTGCAGTGAATAGGTATCTTGTTCACCTAGACCAGGGGGTCATAACCTGGCTGGGCATTGGAATCACCCTGGGAGCTTAAAAAATAAACCATGGACCTGTGCTAGGGCCCCACGCCCAGATATCCTGCTGCAATTGGCCGTCTGTACTTTTTAAAGCTTCCCAGGTGATTCCAACCTACCAAAGTTGAAACCACTGAGTTAGTTTATGTGTTTACGTGTGTGGCTCTGGGGGAGTAGGATGATGGGTATTTGGAGAGTTCTGAAGTTTCCTCAGCAAAGCACCAAAGCCTTTGACCTTCCTCTGACTTCCATTTTGGTTTTGCTCTCTCTTCTGCAAACCCAAGTCCAATCTTTCCATCAGAACTCACTTTCCCCAGCGAGAATACCTCTGTATTAATGCTACCCTTCTCTGAGAGTATTGATTTGATGAAAATAATTAATATTAAGATATGGCTGAGGCTGCTGGAAGTTGAGGCTGGTGCCAGCCTCTGACCTAATGCGTCAGCACTGGGTAGAGTATGCGATGTTTTTGAGGGATTGGGCCCTTCCAGCCTCTTAGCCCACTGTATTTAATTTTGATTCCTCTTTCCTTTGAATCTAGTAGAAAGTGAATACAAAAAATGGAGTCAAGCACCCATCCATCCACCCACCCATCCTGGTTAATGCAGGGGCCCAGTAGAGTTTGTTAATTTCATTAGCTGTGGTGGTGCTATGGTTAGGGTCATATTAGATAGGATATATGAACCCTCTCTTCCTGGCCCAGAGCTATACTTAGCACCATTTCAGTGCACACATTGCATTTGAGGACTTCACATTTCATTCACATCAGCGTCTGCACTTCAGGGACTGAGTCCCTGGAGCTAAAATTGTTTTTCTAATGGAAAAGGAATATGGGTCCTGGAAGGTTCCATTTACCTCTTAGAATTAGTGGAGCCATTTGGATAAAGGATAGCTCCATCAGTGTGCAGTTGGAGGGGAATATTGTACACACCTGCACACACACACACACAGACACTCGCTCACATTATGGGCTTCCACAGACTGAGAGTTGTTACATGGAGAAATAAATTTACAGAGATATGCAGCATCTCTCAGTAGATTCATTTTAGAGTCATCTAGAATATTGAAGACTGTGAGGATATTCTTTACTTGTTTTTAGCTGCCATGTCATTTACTCATGATAACACTGAAGGCCACATAAGACGGAGAAGAGAAATCTTTCAGAGTAAAAAGCTAGGTATTTGAACAAATAAGAAGCCAGCCAAGCAAGAAACTGAATGAACAAGTGACATTTTAGAGGCTAGCCTAGATTTTAACACTGTCATGACTACTGACATAGTACATGCCCACTCACTATGGCAAGAAGGACTAATGGAACTCTAATTTAGCACAAGAATTACTAAACAAAATGTAATAGGCTAAGGGCTATATTGAAGGTATTAAAATTTAATAAGCATTTATATTACTATTCATGATTTTCTAAGCACTTCCTTTTCCCCAAGGACTATACTAGCATTTTATATTTTATCTTATTTAATGCCCATAATAATCTATATGGTAACATTACACCACCCACGTTTTATTGATGAGGACATCGAGGCTTAAAATAGCTAGGTAATTTGCTGAAAGTCACAGAGCTAGGAAGTGAGGAAGCTGGGAGTTGAATACAGGTCAATTTATGTTATCACCCTATCCTTAACCATTATGAGAACACAGGGAAACAAGATTATTGTAGAAAAAGAATGCAAATACATATTTATTTATATAGTTATATAAGTATCAGCTAATTCATCCAAATATCTATCTAGACCTTTATTAACCTTAGTGACTTTCCAATTTCTGTTTGTTTGTTCCCTGTCACTAGTAGTTGTTACTAATTCTTGGTACCTTCTGAGTCTGTAAAGTTATGATCTTATCTGCCGTTCACTCCATTGCTGTCCTTAGCAGAGTGTCTGCCATGCCTATGGCTGACACTAATTGTCTGCACATTCAGCAATACATTTTATAAAAGGAAAAGGCCCTGGGAACGCAGGTGTTCATGTCTTTCCGCAGCACAATGAATGGTCTGCTGGGTTATGTGAGCAGTTTTCTCCCTCCTTGTTTGGCTCTACAAACCCGGGGTGATTCTAGCTCCTTCCCTGTAGCAACTCTGCCCTAATTACATACACTGAGCCTTTCCTTGGCTGACTGGATGCCTCCTGTAAAAGTTCAAGAGATAAAGTCATTTTCTGTGACTTTTAGCACCCAGCAGGGGGACATAACTGTGGCTGAGTTCCAGAAGGCACAGAGCCATGCTTATTGAATGTGTTGATAAAGCCTGCACGTGCCTTCAGGTGTTACCTGTAGCTCTTTGAACGCCCCCTTGAGAATAAATGTACTGGAACCCTAACCATTCTGGCCGTTTTCTATTTGTTGTTGTTTAATCTAACCAAATGCTGCCTTTTTAAATGCGTGTGTGCAAATCAAATAATATTTATGCTTTTAAAAATTATATTTTGCCTTTAATAACTCTGAAAAAACAGTTGGGTTCACGAGGGTAAATGGGGGCTCGAGTCAGTATTAACTTTCTAGGATCATTTAAAAGCTGTGCTCAATTGAAGGCAAATCTAATGTCACTTCCCAGCTTAAAACTCTTCCAAGGTTTCCCTTTGCCAAGCCTTCTCGGGTTTTTGTGCTCTCTGGCCTCTGCCAACTTCTCTGCCTTTATCTCCTACCACTCTCCCTCCTCAAACACCATTACTCTGCCCATCCACCAAACCAAGGGTCCACCCTTCCCTGATAGAGCCACAGCCCCTTGCTCTTGTCCACACCCCGCCTTTCCTCCCGCTGTTCTCTGTCTGGGAAGCTCTTCCTGCCGTGATCTGTCTGACAAGTTTTTACTCACCTTTTAAGACTTAAGTGGGATCCTGTCTCTGAATTCTTCCTCGATCCCTACCTAACTCTCAGTGTTGGGTTAATGTCTCTCTCTTTTGTTCTTCCACAGTACTTTGTCCTCACTGTCTAATGTGGCACATCCTATGTTTTATTAAGAATCTATTTACATGTTAGCTTCACCTGTTTGGTTATAAGCCCAGTCAGTCTCCTATACCTGGAAGTCCAAGGTGATATCTGGTTCACATTCGATTCCCCAGGCTTAAGAGAATGACCAGCATGTATTGGATACTCAGTAGATGTTGACTGATTTAATTTGAATTATAATGGAGATGGTATCTATATGGTGGAGAATATAGAGAGAAAGGGCTTTTTCCCCCCCTAGTAGTTTTTCATTTTTGCACAGTCTAGTTTCTACCTGTGGACTGTGAGGGATGTATCAGTGCTTGATAGTGGCAAGGTAAGATGTCACTGAAGTTAAACTGTAGAGCTAGAATAAAGAATTGAGGAGTCAGAGAGAGGAGAAGACATGGGAGAGTTCATGGCTATAAGAGAGTCAGGGAAGAAGAAAGAACACGGTGGGAAAGAGGATTCTGCTGAGAAGTTTTCATACTAGAAGGAATCCTTATAAGATGTGAAAGGGAGTGAAGCCACCAGACGGTAGGTCGAGTTGAAGAGGCATTCTGGAAGCTCTGCAGAGTGGAAAGTGAACGCAAGACTCGCCAAATGGGAAATGGAATGGTAGAGATTGAATGTCATTAAGATGAAATCATCACCCACAGGCATTCATTCATTGGGTTGCTCCTGGGTGCTTGGCCCTGTGCCAGAACCTTGGGTTATGCAAGATGAGGACCCTGCCCTCAGGAGCCCGGTCCCTAGCAGTTCACTGTCTTCACCTGGGCGTTCTTGTTATAGTGACCCCTAGAACTTTTTAAATCGACAACTACCCCGGTCCCACTGCAGACCCAGAGCAAAATCTATAGGGATGGGGCTAAGGAATAAATATATTTTAAAAGAACCTGAAGGGACTCACTCGAGCATCTCTGATTAAGAACTATAGCTGTTTATAACTGGGGAAGTAAAGCAAATAAACACATACCTATAACACGAAAAGTGTCCTGCGATGCAGAGGAGGGGGAAGGGCATCCTGGGGACATGTAAGAACCTACTTGGAGGAGGTGACACTTGAATTAAGATAGAAAATGGTTAGATTGGGCAAAGAATCACAGCTAATGATAGTAGGTTTCAGAGCTCTCTAATTGGAAGTCAGGCTAAAACTGTAGTAACTGAGGAAAGAAAAGAAAATAATTTCAGGGGAAGAGTCTAAGAGGTAATTTGAACATTTACTGCCAGGAAGTAGGCAAAGAAACTCGAGAGAGAGACAAGGTGTTCTCAAAGAGTCAGCAGAAGAAGCAGGAGAGGTCTATGTAGTTAGATAAAATGGACAAAAAGACCAAATATTTTGCAGAGTGCTCTTGGGAGAACAGGACTTGCCAGTATGTCAGGGGATATGGTCACGAGTGAAAACTTTGGAGGGAACCTCGTCAGTCAAGTGGTGGGTGAGGAAGATGAGTTGTCAATGTTAATGAATTGCAAAAGGATAGGGTAAACTGACTAAGTTTTTCATGAAGTTTGGGGGTGAAAGGAAGAAGAAAATAAGTCTGATAGTTTAGGGAATCATTTTCGTTAAACAGAGAGTGAAAAGATTAATGAGTAAGGAGGAGGACAAATAATAGGGCAAGTTCCTGGAGAAAATGGGTCAGGAAAAAAATGGCAAATCCAGGCTTGGTGCAAATGAGGAGCTGGGGAGGTGAGTGGAGGGTGCTCCGGCAGAGGATCTAAATCCAACACTGGAGGAGCATGAGCACTCTTGGAGCACGGGGGAAGTGCTCCGGCAGGGCTTAAGAGAGAAGTGGTGGGAAGCAGCAGGAGCTTCCATCGTGTGCCCACGCCCACTTTGGAAACATCAGTTGCCCTCTCATTTGCTAAAAAGGAACAAGTCTCTACAGTGACTGAAACCCCTGAATGTGACAGCTGTTCACAGGACCAAATCTCAATCCTGACTGCTTATTAGAATCACCAGTCCAGTCACAGGGTGAGGTGGGGGAAGGAGGAGTGGATTTTTGTTTTTTTAATTCCTGCTACCCTGGTACTGCCTTCAGACGTTCTAATTTAATTGGTCTGGGATGGGGTCCAGGTGATCCTCACTTTCAGCTGTGGCCACCCTTGGTCTGCAGAAGCATAACAACACACGGATACAATTACTGTGTGTGTGTGATATTCATTAGGCACATACAATGTATAGGGTGTTCTGTTAGTTACTGAGAAGAGACAAAGAGAAGAACTTTGAAGGGATCAGTGAAGAGTCAAAAGATTATCAGCGAAGTGTAAGTTGAGAGATTTAAAGGAAGGGTTAAATCGATCCACCCACTCACTCCTCCCTGTATCCATCCAGGCTCCCAGTAGTCCTCTGAGTGCTCACCACATGTTAAGCACCATGCCACTGCTGAAAATAAAGAATCAGAAAAGCTCTTTCCTCTGGTAGCCTGTATTTTAGTTGGTGTTTGTGTGGGAGGAGTGGGGAAGAGGGAGAGGAAGGGAGGGGATGAAACTGATGATCACAATTTCATGTTGTAAATGCAGGGATGGAGACTGGCAGCAGGTGGTCTGAGTATACAGTCAAGGGACATCCTGTCCACATGGGAGGGGTGGGAGAAACGGCTGGGAATTTAGTTGAAAAAAGTGGAAGATGGGATGAATGGTGGTGACATTTACCCACCTAGATAATGGCACTAGGTCAGGGCACTGGCATTTCAGTGTTCACAGCGGAGCCCACTGGTGTCATCTGTAGAAGACAGCTCAGGGCACACAACAGGGTAGGGAAGGGCAGAGGGTGCATCCAGAGGGGCAAATGGAAAATGTCCAAACCTCTCTCTGTTGGGGTTATGACTGTTTCATGACTCATTCATTTATTGAGTAAACATTTAGTGTTGGCTTCCATACCTAAAATGCCCTCTCGGTGCCAGAAAATGTAGTAGGTGCTAGAGATGTGGCGGTAGACCAGATGAAAACTCTGCCTTCGGTGAGTTCACATTCTAGTGTTGAAGACGGAGAGTAAATATGACACAATGTTGGATAGTGATAGGTGTAAAGAAAAGAAAGTATCAAGGTAGTGAGCGTGGAAGTACTATTTTGGATAGGATGTTACCTTTGAGAGGACACCTCAAAAAGCTGAGTGGGCCAGGCATGGCAATCGTTAGGGTTACATCTGATGTTTCAATATAATTGACTGGTAATTAGCTGCCACTAACTCATCCCTCCTCCGTTGGTGTATCAGACAGATGACCCTGTCATTTATCTCTGCCTGCAAAGCATCTTGTACAAGGGCTTTGTTCAGAACAGGTGGTTAGTGACAGTCAACAGCTTAATTAACAATCAGGGCAGGGATAAATAAATATGTCAGAACTTAATATGAATCTATACAAAAAGTGTTAACTATAGAGCCAAATATTTTAAAAGTTCATTCCATTCAGAAGTTTCTCAAAATTCTACGTTTCAAACAGCTTAGTTTTCTAATAATAAATAAGATCTGGCGAGAGGTAATTGAGCACTCTCTGGGCAGGACATCTTTTTTTCTCATTTGTTTTTAACCAGTGTAATGAGTGTTTGAGGAGCTTCATAGAATTTATTTTATGGTTCTTATTAACTTAATGTTAGTTACACGTGGTCAAACACCTACCTTCTGTGGTAATTCTAGATATATAACTTGAAAAATCAAAATCATGTTCATTTGCTTGAAAACAAGTTCTAATTTTTAAGTTTTACCATTGTGTGGTTCTTGGCTGCTTATTATTCTGCAAACAGCATAGACAACAACAGAGGCACCTAAGCTGCTGCTGACGACCTTCCATTGTTGGTACTTTTGTTTGGTGCAACTTCAAATGAAGGTTGGGATGTGTTACTGGTGTTCTTGGAAAGTCCCTGCTCTAAATTCTTACCTGTGTCAACATGCCTGTGCATCAGAATGAGAGGTGTCCCGTTTGATTGTCACTGGAGGTACTCAGATGGAAAAGTCTGTGTGTCACAAAATGTCCAGAATGTTTGCATTATTTTTTCTGACAAACCTGTACATGAGTTTTTAGGATCTCTCAGAATATTGTCAAGATCATTTTAGCTCTAAGTCAACAAAGACACTAAATTGGCTATGACGTGGTGATGTCACCGTTTTTATATTCTCTGGCCCAAGTGGCAGCTGCCCTCCCTGCATTTGCACATCTGATTTTTCTCTATTTGGAGCTACCCTAGTCTTGCTCTAACTTGCCTAAAATTGATTAATTTAACGCATGGTTATGCTGATTGAAATATGTCACAGATTTCCAATATCCTTGGTAGTTTTCTCTGTGTATAATTCCATATCTAAATATCGATGTTGTTGCACAAAATATTTCTATTCATCACAGCTCAATAGCTGGAAGGACTATTCGAAGCTAATTTTTTATACTATTTGCAATAACTAAATAATCTTAAAGATTTTCTTATAGCCTTATGAATTTATAGTTTTTCTTATCTAAGAATGAACAGCTCTGATTCTAATTTTTTATTTTGAAGCACACTGGCCCAGCAGGTAGATCTTTGGGTTGTTTTTTATATATATACAGGTGATTCCCAGTGTGTGTGAGGAATGCTTGGTGTTTTTGATTCCCTGGTTAAAAGGCAGATCTGAGCCTGTGCTGTGGAAAGTTCTGTGCAATGACTCAAGCCTGCAAGAATGGTATCGGGCTGAGGGGGAAGTAACGGGGCCTTTCTCCACGTCACACCTGTGTCTCCTCCTCTTTTTCAGCCACCCAATGTAAGCACGGTGCTGTGTATGATACCTGTGGCCCGGGATGTGTCAAGACCTGTGACAACTGGAATGAGATTGGTCCATGCAATAAGCC
>CAUYRT010107314.1:0-17843 GCA_963574885.1 Lepilemur ruficaudatus
CAAAAAAAAAAAAGAAAAAATATGTCAATGAAGAGTATATGAAAATATGGAGCATACTTACAGTCTAATTAAGGGAAATGATAGAATGAATAATTATAGTATGTGGAGTATAATGACAACTATTTAATAAAAAAGATAATAGCTAATATTTATTGAGTGCTTACTATGTGCTACTATTAAAATAATTTTTATTTATTGTCTCATTTAATCCACACAAACCTTTGAAGTATCTATTATTGTTGTCCTCATACTATAGATGAGGAAAATATAGAGACCCCAATTGTCCATTCTTATAGTTTTCAAACTCTATACTTAAGGGAGCTTAGCCTTCCATTAAGGTGATTCAGAGACCACGTTGGACCTGTGTACCCCGTTTTAAGTTGAGCTGTTCTATTTTTAATCTGTCTGCGATGGTATTACATATGACATTTATGTACCCTATTTTCTTGCTTTCATAGCATTATTTTTAAAAATTTCTTAGCTGGATGTGGTGGCATGTGCCTATAATCCTGGCTACTTGGGAGACTGAGGCAGGAAGATCACTTGAGCCCAGGAGTTCAAGTCCAGCCAGCATGGGCAACACAGGGCGACCCTGTCTCAAAAACAACAACAACCACAACGAAAGCAAATTAAGCAAAACTTGTTCAGGGCCAAGCGCATTCCTTATGCATCTTTATATGCCTATTGCAGTGCTGAGAACAGAACACTGCACCAAAGTCTCCAAAGTGTTTTGTTATTATTATTGTTATTGTGATGATAATCAGACTCACTTATTTCCAGAATTTACTCAGGACTTCTGTATATGTTATCTCATTTTGTTTTGTGGGTTGGAGTTAATGACTTGTTTCAAGAACTATTGTTATGACTTCCAGAGATTTCTGGGTGATGGATCCTTGTTTTTATTTTTGCAAGTCTAGTTTTAAGAATGAACCTGGCCCAGGAAGTGTTAGTCTGGGAGGCTGAGGGTGATGAACGAATATTCAGTACTGTTCTATATGCCATAGACATATTGTCGAGATTGGTGATATGTTCTTGGCCCAGCTGAAGTAGTTCCTGGCACATATTCAGACTGGCCCAGCCTATTTAAACCTGGGCTTGAAGGAGGATAGTTGAACTTCTAGAAAATCTGATGTCACCTTTAACTCACTCAGACATGATTGCAGGTTTTTTTGCTATATTGCAATATATGCCTTTGTAAAAACCCCCATGTTCTGTAAAATTGCACTCTAAAAATAGTGGGGCTGATGAGCAAAATAATTTCATTACCAGGTCACTGACTGAGTTGACTTCTTGTACATCCTTTAAACCCTGTATCACAAAATAATTGAGTATAATTTTCTATAATACAGGTGTATTAATCAGTATGAAATTCTTTTTTGGGAAGGATAAAATTTAGCTGAATTTAGGGTTCAAAGTTAGTGTTTCCTATCATCAAATTGATTGTAAATGTTCATTTATAAAAATCACTCTTATGGGCCACATAACAATAGGAGGTGGCTGGATTTGGCCTGCAGACTATAGTTTGCTAGCCCCGGCTTTAGACAAATGTTTGATTAACTCAAGTGGGTCTGTATTTGGCATATCAATCTGAACCTATTAAAGACTTTAAATTGCACAGTGGTTGTGTACATTCTGATTCTGTGAAATGTGTAAAGTGAACACTTTATCCGCCATTTTATTAATGGGAAATGACTTGAAAAGATAAGTACACCCAATATCTGGTAACAACTTTCCTGCCTTCCTTCCTCTTACAAATGTATATTGAGCACTTGCTTTGCTCTGGGAACTGTGCTAAGTATGGGCTAAATGAAGTTATTCAAGGTCACAGAACTAGCACAGGGTGGAGTCTGGACTCAAATCTCCGTCTTTCATCAATAAGACGTACCTACCACTTACCTGTGCAGCCCTCAGGTGAATGAAGCAGAATCCTCGCCTACTCAGCACCGTGAACTTCACAGATACTGTTGTGTGTTAGATGGATTTGCGTTGTGGTCTTACTCCCCTTGTATTGTTAGGACTGTTTGGTTGCAAGTAACAGAAACCACTTTAGGCTAATTCACTGTAAGGGTACAAGGGTGGTGAGGCTGGCAGGCTTCAGAAAGGTCTGCCCTGGGAACTGAGGGCTGCCAGGAACCCAGGTGGCATTCCTTCTTCAACTCTTGTCTGTAAAACTGTGTGTCTGTTTTATTCTTCTTTCTCCGTGGTCTGGTTTTCTCTGCTCCCCAGGGGGCCTAGAGGGATGTGGGCCGCCACCATCAAAGTGTACGTGTTGTATTGAATTCTGGTGAACAAAAAGACTGTTTGCTTATTTCTTTTCTAAATTGTTTGAGCCCTTCCAAAGACTCTTGTTAGCTTTCCATGGGTCAAGCACCACCAGGAGGGTGCAAGTCAGGCTATAGAAATGTGGCTTGTCCCCCGTGATGACCATGTGGATTAGGGTTGGGGGCACTTCTCAGAGAAAGGGTGGGTGAGTGGGGTAAATACTCCCAAAGGTTTCTGGAATGGTCTCACAGTCGATTCTATGTTCCCTGATGGCAGAGTGGCGGTTTATTAATCCTGATCCCACCCCAGCCGTAGCACCTTGGTCAGTGTTCAGTACATTTACTTATAAACGAGTAGAAAGGAAATAGAATGCCCAGTGAGCTTCACTATTGGTTTCTGATGAGTAATATGTAGAAATAATTAGGTGACTTTAACTTTTTAAAGTGATAAACTCAAGTGATTCCTCTTTAATCTCACTCATTTATTATGCTCAGAAGTAAGGATATATTTTTCCCGATAGCTTTTGCCTTTTCTAACTTTCCTTTTTCTTTTTTGAAGCGGCCAGGTTTAATTAGCTTTTCGGTTTTTGGAGCCATTTATGCTTTTACCCAAGTGGTCCTGTTTTCCGGTGTCAGCCTGACTTTCCCAGCCGAGCCTCACGCTTGGCTTCTGGGAGGCCACCAGGGAGTGTTTAGATGACTTTATTTTCACTTTAGGACTTTATCCCTGAGTCTGTTTAGCAGTGGTAAGGTAAGGATCTGATGTCTATTTTTTTCCTAGAAAAAGGTAAACTAGGTGCTCACAAACCTTACATCTCTGTGTTTGTAAATTAAAAATTGGCTCCTCGAGATGGATCTGCAGCCAAGGTCGTGTGTATTTCTGTACCTCTGGGGGCCTGTTCAATTGCTTTTCTCTCCTCCCTTCATCCCTCTGAGGCACTTGCAATTTGGGGGCCTTTCTGGCACAAATACGGACTTTCCACCCGCCAGTCAGACCCCACTTTCCTTTTCGAATGGAAGTCCGTGGGCGGGAGAGTGGGGATTTCCCTCTGGGGGTGCAGTCCACACGTGTCCTTGAAATAGAAGCAGTTCCGAACCGACAGCCTGAGCCGTTCTCATCACCCCTGTGACCTAGTACAGGTCACTTTGCCGCTCTGATCCCAAGTTTATTTGTCTGCGAAAGGAGGATTTTAGAGCGTTCTCACAGATATGCGTGAAAACTGTGTTTGAAAGCGTTCTGTAAATTGAAGAGCACAGGTCAAATATACAAAACGTGTTCTCTGTGTTTTTAAGAATTAAAAAAATATCGTAATCATCATAATCACATGCGTCTTCAGCACACTGTCTTTTCACGGTTAGATGTATTTTTTCCCACAAACTCATGTGAACACATACAGTCCAGGCAACGGGATTTGAAACTCAGAAGTTCACCTCCACCAGCACGTTTCGGGTGTCAGCTGTGTGCCAGGCGTTGAGTGGGATGCTGGGGACACAAGTGAGAGTAAGATGTAAGTCACAAGATAGAGACCGCGTGTGAAGCAGCTTTACTTCTGGGACGTCTAGCTCAGGGCGGAAAGCATGACAGACAATGAATAAACATCTGCTGAGGCTGAAAATTTATTGAGCCCTGCTTGGTGTTCAGTGCCAGCACTGTGATCAGTGCTGAGAAGGGTATTAAAATAACAACTGTGCTTACAAGAGCTTAGTAGATGCCAAGCACTGTGCTTGGCATGCATTGCCTTATCTGCTTTTCTGAACAATGCGATGAGACAGGAATTGTTCTTCCCATTTTATGCATAGGGAAACTGAGGTCCCAGGTGGTAAGGTAGTTTTCTCAAGGTCACAGAATTAGTAAGCGGTGAACCTGGGATTGGAACCCACGCTTGTCTGACTCCAGAGTGTTCTTGATCACTGCACCGCAGTGCTGCGTCTGTGATCTCTGCATTTCGACTGTGTGCGTGGGGCAAGGTGTGTGTGCTTGATGGAACCAGAGTGAGGTGCTGTGGTGTGTGCAGTAAGGATGGAGGAACGCAAGAACAAGGAACTCAGTTACAGCGCAAGAACTTGCAACAGGACAGAGGAGTGGGGCTCATGCCACTTGAAAGCGCTTTGAGTGGCTAGCGAATGTCCCCTTCCATTCAGAATCCCCCACCCCTGTCATCTAGACTAAATTCCAGAGTGCCATGCAGGTTGAGGGTGTATTTAGCTGGCATTTCTACCATAATGACATATCCTTTTTTTCTTCTTTCCCATGTATCACAGATTCATTGTGCAATTTTTGAAAAAACATATCTTTATATGAAAAAAAGAATATTAAAATTTTTTTTATGTCGTGAAATATACACAACATCCAGTTTACCTTTTTAAGAGTACAGTTCATTGGTATTAGTACATTCACACTGCTGTGCAGTCGTCACCACCATCTGTCTCTAGAACTTTATTCAGTCTTCCCAAACAGGAACTCCATAGCCAGGAAACAATAACTCCCCATCCCACTCACCTCCCTGTCCCTGGAAACCACCATTCTCCATTTGGTCTCTGTGAGTTTGACTTGTTTTAGGCATCTCATGTAAGTGGAATCATACAGTATTTGTCTTTTCGTGACTGTGTTATTTCACTTAGCATAGGTTTTTAGGGTTCATCTATATTGTAGCATGTGTCAGAATTCCCTTCCTTTTTAAGAGTGAATCCTATTTCATTGCAGGTATATATATTGTGTTTTTCTAGTCATCCATTGGTGGATAGTTGAGTAGCTTCTGCCTTTTTGCTGTTGTGAATTATGTTGCTATGAACATGGATATATAAATATCTGTTTGAGTTCCTGCTTTTCATTCTTTTGGGTGTATACCCAGAAGTGGAATTGCTGAATTATATGGTAATTATATGTTTAACATTTTGAGGAACCACTTAAAAGTATTTTTGTTCTTTTTAAATTTATTTTTTATTTTTAATTAACCAATTACAGTTTTATCTATTTATGGGACACAAGGTGATGTTTTGACATACGTGTGCAATGTGGAATGAATAAATCAGGCATATTAACATATCCGTCACCTCACATTTTTTGTTTTGAGAACATCTGAAATTTACTCTCTTGGTAATTTTGAAATTTATAAAACGATGATTATTGACTATAGTCAACATGCTATGCAATAGATCTCAAAAACTTGTTCCTCCTGTCTAACTGACATCTCCCTGTACGCCTCCTCTACGCCATGGCTCTGATAACCACCTTTCTACTCTCTACTTATGTGAGTTTGCCTTTTTTAGATTCCACATATAAATGAGAGCATACGGTATTTGTCTTTCTGTCCCTGGCTTATTTCACATAGCATAGTATCTTCCAGGTTCATCCATGTTGTCACAAATGATAAATTTCCTTCTTTTTAAGGCTGAATATTATTCTATTTTGCATATATACTACATTTTCTTCATCCAGTGATCTGTGGTTGGACACTTAGGTTGATTCTGTATCTTGGCTATTGTGAGTAACACTGCACTGAACATGGGAGTGCAGGTATCTCTTCGACATACCGATTTAAAATCCTGTGGATGTATACTTAGAAGTGGGATTGCTGGATCATACGGTAGTTCTATTTTTAGGTTTTTGAGGAACCTCTATGCTGTTACCCGTAATCACTGTACTAATTTACATTTCTATCAACAGTATACAAGGGCTTCTTTTTCTTTGCATTCTCTCCAACACTTATCTTTCATCTTTTTGATAACAGCCATTCTAATAAGTGTGAAGTGATATCTCATTGTGGTTTTAATTTACATTTCCCTAACGATTAGTGATGTTAAGAAATTTTTCATATACCTGTTGGCCATTTGTATGTCTTTGTTTTAGAAATAACTATTTAGGTCCTTTGCCTATTTTTAAAATGAGTTGTTTTCTGTCTTAGAGTTGTTTGAGTTTATTATATATTTTGGATATTAATCCCTTATCAGATGTATGGCTTGCAAATATTTTCTCCCAGTCCACAGGTTGTCTCATCACTCTGTTAATTGTTTCCTTTGCCATGCAAAGCTTTTTAGTTTGATGCAATCTCATTTGTCTGTTTTTGCATTTGGGGTCAAATCTAGAAATTCATTGCCCAGACCAATGTCACGGAGCTTTCCCCCTATGTTTTCTTCTAGTGGTTTTACAGTTTCAGGCCTATGTTTAAGTGTTTAATCCATTTTGTGTTGATTTCTGTATATGGTGTGAGATAGGGGTCCAATTACATTCTTCTATGTATAAATATCCAGTTTTCCCAGCACCATTTATTGATGAAACTTTTTTTCCCCGTTGTTTGGTCTTGGCACCTGTGTTGAAAATCAATTGACTGTAAATGCTTAGGTTCATTTCTGGACTTTCTATTCTGTTCCATTTGTTCATGTGTCTGGTTTTATGCCATTACTATGCTGTTTTGGTTACTATAGCTTTGTAATATATTTTGAAATCAGGTAGCATGATAACTCCAGCTTTGTTTTTTTGTTTGTTTTTAGCTCAAGATTGCTTTAGCTATTTAAGATTTATTGTGGTTCCATGTGAATTTTAGGCTTTTTTTTTCTATTTCTGTGAAAAATGACATTGGAATTTTGATTTGAATCTGTACATCACTTTGGGTAGTATAGACATTTTAACTATTAATTCTTTCAAACCATGAACATAGGACAGCATTCCATTTATTTGGGTCTTCAATTTTTTTGTTAATGTTTTATACTTTTTAATATAGAGATCTTACACCTTCTTTGTTAAATTTATTCCTAAATATATGTGTCTGTAGCTATTGTAAATAGGATTGTTTTCTTGATTTCTTTTTTGGCTATTTTGTTGCTAGTATATAGAAATGCTACTGATTTTTGTATGTTGATTTTGTATCCTGCAACTTTACTGAATTCGTTTACTGGTTCTAGCAGTTTTTTAGTGGAGTCTTTAGGGTTTTCTATGTATAAGCTCATGTCGTCAGCAGATTTTACTTCTCCTCTTTTTATTTGGATGCCTTTTATTTCTTTCTCTTGCCTAATTGCTCTGGCTAGGACTTTCAGTGCTATGTTGAATAGAAATGATGAGAGTGAGCAACTTTTTTGGAGATGACCGTCTATGTGCGTGACAGCAGTGGACTGTGTACCATTACTGTGTATTTTTTTCAAGTCTGTACAGAAGAGGGAGTGCTATATTTACTACACTCTCAGCCATTGAACACTAGTAAGTGTACCATCAAGCGTGTTCCTCAGTCTGAGAGGCATTCACTCATCCCTTGACTCTCCCATAGTCTCTGTATCTCAGCCATGATTTCACGTTCTCGTGGACAGTTTTGACTCATGATGGCCAACAGAGGAGATGTCGAAAGTGCCAAAAACGTGCTAAGGATAAGTACTTACTTACCTCAAGGGAGACTAAATACGTAGTTTAATGTGACTTGAGGTAAACAAGTATATTCAAAAAACAGATCAAGGAAACAAAGAGAAAGGTCTGAAGGGAAATAGGGATTGGTAGAAGGCTGGGACACATGAAAAGCTTTATACACATTCTCCAGCCTCGGGGAATTGCCAACCACTGTGTAAAGCAGAGCTAGAAGGAACCCAGGCCAGAATTACCTCATAACCTCAGACCTCGGGAATCCAAACAGAAGAAAACAGGGATCATTGATGCTCCCTGGGGTGGGATGGCTCTGTAGGTGCTCCCCAGTGCTGTGAGGGATTCCCTTATGGTCAGTGTTTCTCAACCTTTTTTTCCATTTTCACCCGCCCTGAAGGAGCATTTTTAGACTTTTTTCCTCCCTAATTGCTCTGCTCACCATGAAGTTTTAATATCATAGATATACTGATGCTCTATGTACTATATTATGTCCTTGATTTACATATAGAAAGTTTAAGATATTTTTAGCTTCCAAGAACACATTTTCACCTTTTTTTTGATATTGCCTCTGTTGAGACAGCATGCCTTATACTACACTGGGTGCAGCTATCTTTTGGGGTTTTTGCCTCCAGCTCTCCAAATCAAAGCAAAACCAGCTCTACCCTCTAAAAATAAAAACAAATTCAAAATTCCAAACTCAAAGAACTTTTTTGTGGACCTCCACATAGTTGCTTACAAATTCCACAGTTTTTCTGGAGAGGCTCAGGAAATAATGTGGGTGATAACAATCCTGTTATGCAAGTGTTCTTGTTTTAGCCCAGTTTGTCTGCGTGCTTAGAGAGTACTACAAATGCTGTGGCAGTGCAGAGCTCTCATTATGCAATCACATGGAGGTTTTTTTTTTTTTTAAGTTTGTGAAATATATTTTCAGTGTGTGATAAAATAATTTGTTATTTCAGCTACTCTCCTGGCAAGGCCCCATTATTAGTTCCATCATTATTCTTATTGTGTTGATCAGGAAGCTGAAGCAGAGAGAGATTGAATTCAACAGAGTGTGAAATATTTGTCACTGAAACAATGTGGGCAAGTCAAACAATTTGAACATCGCTTTGTAGAAGGTCTGGCCTAGACATGTTACAGCTGAAGAGATCTGAACGTGCTGCTTTCTCAGGGTGTGTGCTTGTTAT
The DNA here is from genome assembly GCA_963574885.1 of Lepilemur ruficaudatus. NCBI lineage: Eukaryota > Metazoa > Chordata > Mammalia > Primates > Lepilemuridae > Lepilemur > Lepilemur ruficaudatus. Next base: position 8,796 of record CAUYRT010107314.1, read on the forward strand.
TTTAGCCTTACAAAAATCTATTTTAGTAGTGGAAGATAATTCCCTGGGACTGAAGAAAAAAGTGGTGATACTATATTTGTAGTCCAAATGAGCATTTGAAAAAACCTTGCTACTACTATTTGGTTGTGTCATTTTTTGCAAACTAACTGTATTAGTTATTTATTGCTGTGCAACAAATTACTCCAATACCTTGTAGCTTAAAATAACACATTTATTTTCTTTCTGTTTCTGTGGGTCAGGAGTCTGGACACAGCTTAGTTGGGTCTGCTTTAGGGTTTCACAAGGATGTAATCAACGTGTTGGCTGGGGCTGCAAACTCATCTGAAGGCTCAATGGGGAGGATTCAATGCCAGACTCACTCACATGGTTGTTGGTAGGATTCAGCTGACCTCCTCCTGGTTCCTTACCACATGGGCCTCTCTATAGAGAATCTCATAACATGGCAGCAAGAGAGTGAGAGGGCAAGAGAGTTCTAGCAAGGTGAAATATCAAAGTTTTTTTTTTTTTTTTTTGTAACTGACATCCCTTTATTTTTCTGTATTCTGCTCATTAGAAGCAAGTCACAGATGCAGCCAATGCTCAAGGGAAGGAGGTCACATAAGGTCATAAATACCAGAAGGCGGGGGTCAATGGGAGCCACGTAAGAACCTGCCTGCCATTGACCTAAGCCCATTCATATGCCAAATTGTGTGCGTAGTGTTAAGTTCTTTTTAGTACAAAATTCTTTTGGGAATTGATGATAATTAGTGGTTGATGAGGGTCAGCAACATTTCTGAAACCTTAATATTAGTTTTTAAAAAATTTCTGCAACATCTACAGACATTTATTAATCATTTGTTTACAAGTAGGTACAAAATAGCTTGCCTTTTCTGTAAGTTTGATAATTAAGTCTCCATTCTTTTGGGTGCTCTAACCATGAATTTCACCAACAGTTCACTGAAGGCAGAGCAGATAATATTCCAAAGACAGGATTCAGCTGTTTTACAGACAGTGTCAGACATCCATAGTCTTCTGATTCTGTGGCTGGCCATGGGACCATTTAGGCGTCAACTGTAGGTGCCATTCCTAAAGTTGGAGGGAGGCGGGCTTGCTGGATAGAGACTGACAGCCTGATGGTGCAAGGATGGATGCATCTTTAGGATTTTGAGCTCATCCCCATATTTTAAGTCCTATTCATTGAATTAATGAGAGTCCATTTCTCATCTTCATTATGCTAGTTAATAAGCCAGTGATTTCACCAATGGAAATTCACAGTTTCAATGTTCCTTGTGCTAATTATCAAAACCTCTTGTGTTTAACTGAAGTTTCTGGTTGCGGATTAGAATGTTTGGAGACAACCCTTGGAGTGTGAAGCCCACATTGGGACGACTGACTGTACCTGGTGTATAACTTGAACTAATACACACACTATAATATTATACTGCATGTGCCGAAATATTTTAAAGCAAACCATGAACATCGTAACAACCATATGCTAGTATCACCTCCTGAACTAAAAGCATAGTGTATTGTACCTTTAGAAGAATTATTCAGTGTGAAACCAGATTTTGGTTGTATGTTTAACACAGGGACTGAGTGAGAAGCTTTAGAGAAAGGGTGCTTGGCCCCTGATCTGGTTTTCTCACTTCCCGGATGTCACATTTTTAGCTCTCAGACCCTCAACTTTTTCTCTCTAAAACAGAGTGATGATCATAGTCCTATTTCACAGGGCCTAAAGGATTAAGTAAGGTCACATACGTGAAACTTGCCTGACACAGAGTAAAACCTCAACAATTATTAGTTTTAAGAGAAATTCTCTGCTTAGGGAGTGTGTTTTTATAGGTAAACAGCCTTTTAAATACTTACCTGAACAAAAATTTTAGATATATAGTAATACAGGGCAAATTTGTGGTGTTTCTTTTCAAATTTATTTATCATTTTTAAAATTATAAAAGTATTAAATATTCATTATCAGTTTTTAAAGTACAATGAAAATAAAAATCATTCATAATTCTAATGCTCAGTATATGCACATTTAATATGTTGATATAGATGTTTTCATTTATGGACATATCATGATCATTTTCTGTGTTGTTACATATTCCTTGAAAACATGATTTTTGATGTGTACATAATATTCCACTGGCATAGTAGCTCTTATTGTTAGTTTCTATTTTTTCCACTCTTATAAATAATATTGAATAAATCCTTGAATAAAAGTACTTGTGTAAATTTCTAGTTGCTTCCTGGGTTAAGACCTTTGATGAATATTGCCAAATTTCCTTCCAAAAGAATTCTGCCAATTTATAGTTTGCACCACTAGCTGATACTAGATATCACCAGTTTTCTTGCCATATGACTTGAATGAATGACTCTACATCTTAGAACTTTCATTTATCTCTAGGAAAGCAGGGCTAATTATTCTCACTTCCTGGCATTGACGTGAAGAAGAAACAAAATTGTCAGCTCCTGTTTCCTTATACCAGATGATTGAAAGTTTATGGTTCTGTCATTAACTAGTTGTTTGACCTCAGTCCCCCTTAAGCCTTTTTATATTGTGTTACCTTGGACCAGTTGCTCTGAGATGCTCCATCCCTTATCTGTGAATTAAATGTCCACTGTACACACATACACGGGTAGTCACAACCCTAAAAAACAGTAGGCATTTCAAAACTCAATAATTTCAAGATAGAGGAAAAGAGCAAATAAAACTGTCTTTCAAAAGAATAAATAAAAGTCACAAGTACGACATAAGAACACCAGTGTAATAGTATGCTGACTATATATTGGAGACTTGCATTTCTTTAGAGATTCTTTACATTACTTGAACCACGTGAGAAAAACTGATGAAATATGTTCTCTCTGCAGTTCCAGAGGGTTTATTTCCTAGCTCAAATTTACCTCTGTTGATAATACTTTTTAATCCCACTCTTGAGTGCTTAGATAGATTGACTTAGTTGATATTTATTCATTAGATACCCTGAGAATATTACCAAGGATTCTGATTTTTAACAACTCATTTCTATATCAGGTAAATCATAGTAGCTGCTGTCTTACACACCCCCTCCGCATCGGCTCTGCTCCCACTGTTACCTCTAGGGTGTTAGTCTCATGAAACATAGCTTTGGCTGGGAAAGCAGCTTAGTGAAAATGAGTATTCTGCAGGTGATACAGTGTTTTGTTCCTTCGGCTGAGTTTAAATCGATGCCTTTACTTTGACTGGGAGATCTGGGAATCCAAAATCCTCCCGTGGCTCATTTGAATTCATCTGGGTTGTAATAGACTTTACTCAGTGATAAAGGTTTTGGGAGTTCCTAAATTCTGGAACAGTGCCTTCTATAAAACTGGGCGAAATCTGGGAAGTTAAGCTCCTACTCGAATGGACAGAAAGTAGTTTCCTGAGCTCCAGGTGTGTGGGTGTCATTGCACATGCAGTGATGGAAGAAAGTTACCTGCACACAGGGCAGCGAGGAGCCTGCCAACCCAACCAGGAGTCAGGCTCTGGCCCTGTCCTGGCCACTCTGTAATGGCCATGGTGCTTGAACTAGAAAACGATAGATCTTTCTGTAAAATCAGATTGGAGAAGGTAGGTCATTTTCAATTCTGACATTATATGACTTTTTAAAAAATCCTCTCCTTTCTTCCAATCTCTATCAAGATTTTTTTTTTTTGGTCTGACAAGCAGTCTTTAAGCTTGCATAAAAATTCAGTAGTTTAATTAGGGCCCTACGAGCATCAGACAATTCATTTAACAAGTAGGTGGTCAAGGGTTGAGGTGGCAATAAAATATTACAAAATAGGAGACATACCTTTATCAGATACTAGCTAGGAGAAGAGGTGGGAAGCATGCGGTAGGGTTGTTACAATTTCATTTTATGATCCTGTACGCGTGAGTTAAGTAAACTACAGACTTGTAGGTCTTTGAGGTATTGGCGCCCAGTAATAGTTATGTTGGCTTATTTTTAATCCGTGCCTTCTGTAAACACAGACTATTCTGGAAACCTTGGGGAAGACGGGATGTAATAATTACAGCAGCTGCAATTTACTGAATGTTTACCATGAGCCAAGTACTGCACTGTTTTATGACCATTTAGTCCTTCCAATAATCCTCCGAAAGAGAGACTGTAGTTATTTCCACTTTTCCATTTTATAAATGAGAAAATGGAGGCACGCAAAGGTTAAATTACTCGTACGAGGTCATCAGCCGATAAGCGGCAGAGCTGGAATGTGAACCCAGGCGGTCCGACCTCAGCGCCCACCCTCTTAACTGCTGTTTGACTCCCCGCTGTGGAGGACAGAATCCTTTCCCCCAAAGAGCTTACTGAGGAGACAGGACAAACGCATGGACCTGCCTCCATCAGCATTGGGTGTCCGTGTGACCTTGAAGTAGGCGCTTGGTAGACTATAGAGAAAACGTCCTTGTCTTCGTAACATTTATTGTGATACTTGCTTTCTTAGTGTTCCTCTACTCTCTTACGCAACCTGGTATATTTGGAGATTTGGGAGCTGTGTTCTCGCCACCAGTCTATTAGTTTTCTGAGCCTGTTTCTCGCTGTGTTGTGCTAAATTCAAAGGCAAAGACAATGTGAAAATAGGAATTCGTGGCTGCCGTAAATCTTTATGTGCCTCGTATAAACCTAAGGCAGCACAGAATTGAAAGTTGAAGCAGCTCTGGCCGGGCTGCATTGAAATACCAAAAAGAAAAAAGAAAAAAAAAAAATAGAGGCTGCATCTGCACAATTTGTGGGCTAAGTGCCTTTGAGGTTCAAATCTGTTGTGGAGCGAAGGTATCATTACTTGTAGTGTTGGGCTTGGATTCAGCTAGGCTCTTTGTGTTAAATTAAGGCTCTGAGTTTGACCAGAAAGACCAGGAAAATGTCAGTCAGGCATCTCAGCTCAGGGGTTTAGACAGAATTCTGGGTCAAACTACTTGAGTTGGAAAAGTAATTTCATTTCTTAAGGGTACATCCAGTAGTTAAACTGCGTTTGTGTGCTTAAGCCCTGCAGCATGCTAATGAAGTGTTCCTTGAGCTCTCTGAGGTGTCTGTCCAGCGGTCTCCCTGGAGCATTCTGCCTCCCTTTGCCTATGGTGATTTTTTTATACTAACTCCTTACTCTTAACGTAGAATTTCATTTCTTCCCGAAGGACCCCTTTTGTAGGGCCCACCGTCTGTGGGACTTGGGCAGCAGGCAGAGACCCAGGAGGGTGCTGGGGAGGAGGCTTTGGCGTCTGCCTGCTGTTAAGGGAAAAAGAAGCATTGGGTCTAGTGACTCCATATTTGTTGGAGTGATATTTCTTTGTCACTCTCAGTTTTTTTTTTGAATCCCACTTGCTAACTGGGATCTGATCCTTTATTCCTTGGCTAGCTTTCTTCCTTAGAGTCTATCTAAACTTTTTCTATTTTTCTCTGAATTTCCTTAGCAAAGGAAAATGATGTTTTTTTTTTGAGAATTAGGTAACTCTTCATATTGATTCCCAGTTTAAGTAGAATTTAAAGGATACAGCTAAAAATTTTCTCAATCGGTGGCCTTTAGTGGGGCATAGTTCTTGTTATTTTTAAAAACATGAGCATTTGTTAAAACCTACTGGTTTTCCTATTATTCTCCAAACTGCTTGCCATGTTGTAATAGTTCAAATTAAAATAGTTCAAATTAAAAAAAAATACTGCACTTCTAAAAGGATTCTTTTATTTAAACAAAATAAAAAAAGCCTTATTTTAAAATGTTTTGAATGTACTGCCTGCACATAAATATTTTAAATTATATTTCCAGTAGAGCCTTGTATGTTCTTTGTCTCAGCTCCCTTTGAAACCAGAAGAATACCCTGCCCTGACCAGCCCTGTGACCTTGGATGAGCCACTTAATTTTCTGTGTCTCATTTTTCTCATCTGCAAAATGAGGATAATATTGGAATCGACTTCATAGAGTATTTCTGAGGAGTAAATAAGTTACATACATAAAACACTTAGGATAGGACCTGGCACACAACAAATGATCAGTTGTTATTGTTAACGTGATTTAAAAAGCAAAACACGAGGGCAAAAACTTATTATTCTCATTATGACATTATAGACAGATGATGAATCTGTCTTTGGAATCAACTCAGTGTGGGTTTAAGTCACAGTGCCCTCCCTCATAGTGTATGGACAAACATAGCCTTTCTCTGGGTGAAATGTGAATTATACTATGTGACTTATGAGTATGAGAATTACCAGGAGGTAATGTAAAGGAGTGCTTAAAATTCCTTGGCACACAATAAATACTTTGTAAAGGATAATTGTTATCTTTCCGTTATAACCCAGATTGGCATATTTCCTTCCGGTCTTTTATATGCAGATTTTAAAGACAGTCGTAAGTGTAGTACTAGTAAAATTTCATTTCTTGCTCTTTTTCAAGTAATATTTTATAACAAATGCCTTTTGCAGTAACTACATAAACTTCAAAGCCATCGCTTTAATGACAGCATAATTTTCATTAAGTAGTTATATAATACTTTATTTCAGCCTTTCTTTAGTGTTGAGCATCGAGGTTATTTCCAGCTTTGACCGTTGTAAATGATGCCATAGGAAACATCTTTACACATAAAGCCTTTCATATTTTGTGCCATTGCCTCAGAAAAGATTCCTTGAAGTGCTCTTATCTGTATGTGACTACTTTTATGATTCTTTGAATGTATTCTTTGTCGCTCTCACTGAAAGATAGGCTGCTATATAGAGCTCACCACTTTATCCTTAATGCTTAGCACATCATCAGTGCTTAATAAATATTTATTGAATTAATGAACAAACAAATGTATTACAATACTGTTTTCCCAAAGTGGTAAGACTTCTTTTATATTTTCATTCTATTATCTTTTAACAATAGTCTGAAAAGCAGAGGAACTTCTTATCCAACACAGTGTTAATAGGAAAGGTAATAATAGCAGGTAATATTTTTTGAGCTCTTTTACGCCCCAGGCGTCATCCTGAGTGTGTTGCATGTATTAAGCTCATGCGGTTTGCTGAGCAGTTCTCTGTGGTGAGTACGACCATTATTATCATTGTGTAGACGGGGAGGAACAGAGAGGTGAGTTGACTTTTCCAAGATCACACAGGTGGTGAGTAGTAGAACCCAGATTCAGACTGGGCAGTCAGACCGTTCGTCTGAGCACTTACTGACCAGGCTGCATGACCTTCAAATACTGACAGTTCCCCCTCATTTACTTTCCCAGCAGCTCACTGTTTACTTAAGCCGGGGCAACAAATTATTTCCTAGACAACCTGAATCCATCTGTTGGCTAAATTCCAAACAAGGTGCGAATCAGAGCTGTCCCTCAGTCTTAAGGATTTCGTGTCAGTCTCCAAACCGGAGCCAGAATTGCTTGCAGCACTTGGTTTTTAAAGGGAATCCCAGCCTTGCAGCTCACCAAGTGAAGGCTGTATGGATGTATATTTTTTTATAAGCCTTAGGTTTTTTATTGAGGGGAAGAATTTTTTTGGATTGTTTAACATTAAAGACAGCTGGTAGATGTAGAACATGTAGTTATTAATCCACGTAGGAGTATCTGGAACAAACAATACCAAGACTATGATCCTAGGGATTAACCAATAATGCTTCCCATTCAGTTGGCAACTGAAATAGTAGAGTGTCTTTTTCAAAATATCAGCCATGTTACTATGTGCATTTCTTCAGTCTCTTCTTACCCCTTTCCAGTTTATGATGGGGTTTGGAAGTTTTAAAGAACATTTGTATCTACAGCAGTCACCCCTTATCCCCAGGGGATATGTTCCAAGACCCCCCAGTGGATGCCTGAAACCACAGATAGTTTTGAACTCTCTCTATATTATCCTGTGTACGAATTTCCTTTTTCTTTTTCACAATTTCATGGATAGAGGATTAATTTTTCCTGTAGATCTTAGCAACCTCAGCATATGATTTTTTTTTCCTTCTTGAGAACTTTGCACTTGCAGCTTCTCTTTGGCTTATCTGGATTGCTGACATCAGTACTTTTGTGGTTTGGGGCCATTACGAAGTCATATGAGGGTCACTTGAACACAAGCACTGCGATACCGTGATGATCCCTCCACAGTTGATCTGATAAGCCAGACGGCTGCTAAGCGACTAACAGGCAGGTAGTGTCAGCATGGCTACCCTGGACAAAGGGGTGATTCACGTTCTCTGATGGCAGATTTCATCACGCTACTCAAAATGCTGTGCAATTTAAAACTTCTGAATTGTGTGTTTCTGGAATTTTCTATTAAATATTTTTGTACCTCAGTTGACTGTGGGTAACTGAAACCCCGGAAAGCAAAACCACAGATGTGGGGGGCGGGGCTACTTATAAGTACTACAAGGCATTTTTCCTTTGCAGATAGTTGACTTAAAAACAGCAGAGGCCAGGTGCAGTGACTCACGCCTGTAATCCTAGCACTTTAGTGGGCCAAGGCAGGAGGATCACTTGAGGCCAGGAGTTCAAGACCAGGCTGAGCAACATAGTGAGACCCTGTCTTTACAAAACATTAAAAAAGTAGCTGGATATAGTGTTGCATGCCTATAGTCCCAGCTATGTGGGAGACTGAGGCAGGTGGATTGATTGAGCCCAGGAGTTTGAGGTTACAGTGAGCTATGATGATGCCACTGCACTCTAGCCCAGACAACAGAGTCAAAAACAAAAAACAAAACAAACAAAAAGATGATTGATCTTTAGCCTATCTGTATATAGAGATTTTATTTTTTAATCATCTAGTAGCTTTCGTATGTGTAGCTTTTGTTCTGATTTCTCTTCTTAATTTGTACTGTTAAATGCATGGAACTAAAAAGCAAGTGTCACTTATTAAATTTGCCATGGACTTACTGTTCTGCCACTCCGTAGGTAATGCAAAGGACGAGGAGTGAAGGCAAGCCATCACGTTTATGTTGCTGTTGTTAATTACAGCACTCTGTAAGTCTTAACTCTGTGCCTCATTCACCCACTGTGGGTTTTGTCCCCAAGAAATGATGACCATGTTCACTACTGCAAGGCTTTTAGTAGGAAGTGAAGTGCTCTCCAGGTTGGTGTTAGACAGTTGACCAAGGAATTCTAGTTGGCAG
>CAUYRT010107315.1:0-28356 GCA_963574885.1 Lepilemur ruficaudatus
AGAAAGAAATTAATTGGCCAACTAAAAATATATAGAAAAAATTAGCCGGGCATGGTGGCGCATGCCTGTAGTCCTAGCTCCTTGGGAGGCTGAGTCAGGAGGATCACTTGAGCCCAGGAGTTTGCGGTTGCTGTGAGCCAAGCTGATGCCACAGCACTCTAGCCTGGGCAATACAGTGAGACTCTGTCTCAAAAAAAAAAAAAAAAAAAAAAAAAAAAGATAAGGGTCTTCTATCCTTCACGTAACGCTATACCAGAATCAGGTCAGGAAGTAAACCACACGTAAAAACCTGTTTACTGAGATTTTATCATTTGTAGGCATGACTCACCAGGCCCTCTTCGAAAGGAATTTTTGGGGCAAAGAAAAATATCAGAGTTCAGTCCTCACATGTGATAAAACATCACAGAGGTACAGACACACATTGTGTCAATGTTACTTTCTTGGTTTTGGTAATACGTAAAATATAATCATTGGAGAAAACTGGGCTAAGGGTACTCTCAATCTCTCTGTTTTTGCAAGTTCCTATGGATCTATAATGATTCCACAATGAGAGTTTTTAAACTTGTGGGCATTTTTACTGGGTTGCATTAAACTTATAAATTAACTTAGAGAGAGTTACATGTTTATTTTCATGAGAGATACTATCAAGTTAGAAGGAATGTCTTTAAATTTGTCATCTACTTTTGTGTCATTGAGTTTAAAGTTAGAAGCATAAAAGCTTCTAACATTTCCTAAATTGTTATTCCTAAGTATTAACTTTTTAGTTGCTATTGTTAATGGAGCTTTTCTCTTCTACTGCATCCTAACTGGTTATTATGTTTATAAAACAAAGGCTATCTTTTGTTTGAGTTTGTCTTCCAGTCTTCTCGTTGATTCCACAGGATATGATCATCGTCTGCAAAGAGAGAGAGTTTTTCACCTTCGTTTCTAATTATTCTTTTAACTATTTATGTATAATTGCATTAGCTAATACTTCCAGTAGAATTTAAATATTAGTAGCAATACTAGCCATCTTTCACTCTTGACTTAATTCGGACCTTAAAGTAATGTCTCTAGCATTTCTCCAACTAAGATGGTGGCTTTAAGACAGATGGAATTTCTAACATTGAACCATGATCGAATTCCTAGAATAAATCCTTGGTTGTGCTGTATTTTTCCAATGTGGTATGGGTTCTGTTTGTTAACATTGTACTGTTGATTTTTGCACTGACATTTATAAGGAGGACCATGTTATGTATTTTTATTTTCCCCCACTGCAAGATAATGGAACCTGCTTAAAGAGACCATGTTCTGTCTCATTATCCATGAGTCTAACAAGCAGTCTTACACTATAGACTTCAGTTTCTAAGCCCCAAATACAGTGTATAGAAGGTCACATAAAGAGTTCCATACTGCATATTCATGAAAAAAAGATTTGAGTAAATGAGAACTCACCTTTAACCTTGAGGATTCTGTTGGATAAGGGAAGAAGGATATTCTAAACACTGCAAACTCTGATTACTCTCAGTATTGCCAGACCCTCGTTTTGCCCCACTCACCCGCTCACTCCCATCATCCCTAAAATGGCCAACATAAATTTGCCACAAGACCTGTGAACTAAAATAAAATCTTAAGGCTTCCCCCTACCAGCTGACTGAATGTACCCCCTCCTGGCCAAGGGGATATCTTAAAACTAAATTGCCTGCCATGAGGAGGAAGGTCAAACCTACCTCATCATGCCCTTCCTAAGGCTGTGCAAGACAAACCTGCAGGTCCTCAATTTACACAACAAATACGTCCAGTGGCTTGTCTCTGATTAACAGACTTCCTCATCTCAAACCATTCCAAGCCTTTAGACAAAGCTTCAAGTCTGCAACCAATTACAAGTCAAAGAATCTTTAAACCCACCTATAACCTGTAAGCCACCCTCCCTCCACTTTGAGATGTCCCACTTGTTTAGGCAAATCAATGTATGTCTCCCATGTATTGCTTTATGACTTAACCTGTAACCCCTGTCTCCCTAAAATGTATAAAACCAAACAGTAACCCAGCCACAGTGAGTCCCCTTGCTCAAGGCTTCTTCGGTGTGGCTCTGGGTCACGGTCCTCAAATTTTACTCAGAATAAACCTCTTTAAATTATTTTACAGAGTTTGGCTTCTTTTCCCTCGACAACCTAAAAAAAGCTAATAATGGCACTTTTTAAAAAAACTGTGGACAGCTTGGACTCACAATACAAAAAGAGAAGTTTTCAATCCCTGTAGCATATTTGTGTTAGGGTGGAAAGTCTGGTAGTTGATTACGGTGGTGTGGGTAGGGAAAGATTTCTCAGGCAGAAACCAAGATATAAAAGTTAAAAAATTTATTTTGTCTTTCAGAAGGACAGAGAGAATGAGAGAGAGGAAACAGAGGGAAAGCAGAGAGACAGTGTGGCATCCCAAAGAAGAGAGCAGGTGCCAGCAGGAGGAGGAGTGGCTTGCTGATTTTATGGGGAGAGAGAAAGAAGGAAAAAATAGTGATTGTTGAAACAGAAGTGCAGATGGCGTAATTAGCAGGCAGCTGTGAGACGTCAGATTGTCTCTCTTTCTTCTTCTCTGTTCCTGGAGACTTGGTTATCTCTGAAATATAGTCAGGCTTATCGGAGGGATGGATGTGATTTTGCCCCTGAGATACAGGGCAGGCAAGTAAGGCCTGGCATTTCCCCGACTGCTGTGCGTCCAGGAGCTTCTCAGGAACACCTGGATGGCTGTAAAACAAATTCTAAAAGCAGTTCCTGGAAAATGTAAAGAGAAAGACTTAACATTTCCTTTCTGTCTTTTGGGCTCCTTTCAGATGTTTATGAAAACAGAGTCCCTGCAGGGTGCCAGCCCGCGTGGGGGACACAGAAAGAGCTCATAGGATAGATCCTTAGCTGTTGTTAGAAAATTTCAGATTAGATGTTTTCCTGTTATTTCAGCAAGGCCACCCTTTCAATTTGCATTGCAATAGGAAAGACAGTGCCACTGGACTCAACCCCGTGACACTTAAAAACTCAGAATGGTGGGGCTAGGTCAAATTGCTGATACAACCAGCAAGCTCAGAGAAAATATACATACTGTCTTCTCCCTCAGTAGGTTCATTTTGGAACCTAAGCTGATTTCTGTCAAAAGGCTGGACGTGTGTCCCTCTTGCCAAGAACTAAGGACTGAAAACATGCAGTGGCTGGTATAGAGGAATACCCATGCTTCCAAACCACAGAGAAGAGAGAACCAAGCACATTTGAAAGAGGATTTCACTGGATATTATGTTAACTATGGATTCTCTTATTCCTGGGGTAAAGTAAAAAAAAGTAAGAATTAACTTTTTTCTTGACAAGGAAATATGATGTGGGGCATCCCTAAGAGAGCCGTCACTAGGATTCAAGAGACTGGGTTATCTAGCTGCTTGGCCCAGTGAGCTAAGCAAGCCACCTGCCAAAGGCTGCCGCACAATTCTCTTTTCTGACGCCAGCCTTCAGCTAGTGTTCGCTAGACTTGCTTTACAGCCATAAGAAAGCTCCAGCCACACCCATGCTGGGGAAAGACTGACAAAGCTACCTATCTTGGGGAACGGTAGAGTCACCCACTTTTCTACTCACCCTCTTTCTAGGAACACTTATCTTCAGTTCTAAAACTCAATACTTCTACTTTGTGGACAGAGCTGTGAAAGCTGAGCAGGGCTAGAGGAACCCCCATGGCTGAACAGGGACTCACCCAAATGAGGAAAAACAGAACAGGATAAACAGGCTGGTGTGGGAGGATACACCCAAAGCCCTTATACATCTCCCCCATACTTTCCTGAAGCCCGCCTCCCTGTACTTATACCTCTTGGGCATCACTTTTGTGACTTGGCCATTCGTGTTCATTTTAACCCAATTCACATAAATCTCAAGGAAAGGAACACATCAAATGTTATCTGCCCCAGCCCTAAATCCTGGCCTAGGGGTGTCCCTAATTAGGTCATACTCCTACACTCAGGAAGTCCTTTAAAGCTTGTCTGAAATTCATGAGTAGGTCTCTCACCTTTTCAAGAGAGAATATGTGTCTACTGAGAGGGAGCTGAAAGCCTGTGCCAGTTCCCTGCCACAACTCAGTTTGTCGGCGTGTGGGACCTGGTGCAGCAGTGAGCTCCAGCAAGAGGGATCACAAAGGACAACAGATCTGACCTCCCCTTTTGGCACCATGATTTCCATTTCCTTCATAGAAGAGCAAGAGAGTGAGGGCTCTCTGAAAACAATCCTCTAGAAGTGATAAGCATCCCTTCTATGTACTCTCCCCTTTCTTGGAACATTTTATTCTATTTTCTCTCAAGGCTTCCAAGGAATATAGGATGGAAACACTTGGGGCAAGTCCGCAGGTAAGGAGGTGTGCGCAGAACCATAGGCCCAGTCCTGGGTGTCTTACTGGCCGGTTAGTAAGAACAGCCTTTTGATTATTCCTGAAATTCTTCCAGAGCTGCCAACTTCAGGGAAGAGATGCATTTACTCATCCTCTCCTTTGTAAATGACACAGACTTTTTTTTCTCCCCACCTATCATTTTACGAGGAGCCACTGGAGCCTGGCGCACACACCGAGGGGTGACAACAGTGCAGGGCAGACAGAGTTTGTGGGCCCTGCCATCTGGGCTGCCCCTCTTGCCGTCTCCAACACCTGAACCCTCTCACTCTCAATTTCCTCATCTATGAAATGAGCAGAATGTCCACGCTGAGACTGCTGGGAGGATCGGAGGTAAGCACTGTGTGTATACGGAGGCAAGGTTTAGTGCGCATCCTGCTTAAAACCTTCCAATGCTCCTGCTTCACTGAGAACAAATCTAAAGTCCTTCACATGCCCCGTGAGGCTGGACGCGCTTGGGCACCCACCTCTCTGCAGCTTTCTGCCTCTCGCCATCCTCCAGGCACGACGACCTCCTTTCTGCTCTGCAAATGCTCCAAGCTCATCCCATGCCTGTGTTTTTGCACTTGCTTGTCCCCACACCTGGCATCCTCTCGCTCCAAAGCCTCACATTATCCAGGTCCAAGTGAGGCCTTGTCTGAGCACCCCGTGCCCAGAACACTCCCAGACACTTCCTCTCATCACTACCAGCACCAGCTGGCAAGGTCTCATTCATTGACTTACGTGTTCATGAGGGCAGGAAATGTGTCTGTCTCTGGCTCGTAGACAGTGTGTGTTCAAATGGTCGACGCATGGGGGGCTGTGTGGTAATTCTCGGTGATGCCGGAGCACACTGCAGACCCGGGACTGTGCACTTCTGCCCACTCCCTCCCGGGATCTCCCCAGTGCCTGGATCTTTCTTTCTCCAGTGTTTCCCCATTCCCCAGACATCAGGCTGTATTTTGGGGCCAGACCCAGCCTGATCTAGAAGGAAAACTCCTGATTAGGCCTCCTCACATGTGACTTGGCTTCCCCTCACCCAAAGACAGTGACACTCATCTTCTTTGGTGACGTGAAGCTTCTCTAACCCAAGGGAAGGTCTAAAGGAGCTCAGCGTCCACTTTTGGCCTAGTCATGTCACCCCGGGGCACCGGCGTCAGGCAGTCCCTCCTGTGCAAGGCAGGAATCGGGCTGGCTTGGGACTGGGGTTGGGCTGGGGTCTGTTACTCTTGAACAGTTACCGTACTTTGAGTGAAGCGGCGTAAATAAAGAGACACGGTCAAGGGGCAGGTGTATATTTAAAATTCCTCCCCTTCATTTTCTTCTTCAAATGAATCAGTCCCCACTTCTTCGTAATCCTTCTCCAGGGCAGCCAGGTCCTCCCTGGCCTCAGAGAATTCTCCTTCTTCCATTCCCTCTCCGACATACCAATGCACAAAGGCCCGCTTGGCATACATGAGGTCAAACTTGTGGTTGAGGCGGGCCCAGGCCTCTGCGATTGCCGTGGTGTTGCTCAGCATGCAGACGGCCCGCTGCACTTTGGCCAGGTCCCCCCCTGGCACCACGGTGGGCGGCTGGTAGTTGATGCCCACCTGAGGGACAGAGAAAGAGTCGGGGCAACAGAAGAAGGTACAAGTCAGCCAAAGGATAACTCCAGACGGGGGTCCTGGGGATGTGGCTGTGGGTGGGAGCATGCCCGCAGGGTGGCGTGAGCGGGGACCGAGAGCTGGGGAAGTGGGCAGGCTGCAAGAACTGAGTGCTGTGGGGGCGGTGAAGGCCAGTGGGGTCAGGGACAGGCAGACTCAAGGGGAAGGGCTGGGAATCAAGGCGGGAGAAGGAAAGAGCAGGGCTCCTGCCTTTCGGGGAGATCTGTTAGTGGAGCGTAGCGAGTAGGCAAGTGAGAGTGATGAACGAAATCATCAGTAGGTGGGAAGTG
The DNA here is from genome assembly GCA_963574885.1 of Lepilemur ruficaudatus. Classification (NCBI taxonomy): domain Eukaryota; kingdom Metazoa; phylum Chordata; class Mammalia; order Primates; family Lepilemuridae; genus Lepilemur; species Lepilemur ruficaudatus. The sequence goes on from CAUYRT010107315.1 coordinate 6,305, forward strand.
TCTAGCACATGTTAGTCCCTACAAGAGAAATGTACTTCCTTTTAGAGGCAAAGCAATTCCAAGACTTGAAGTTACTATAAAGTTTATTTTTCTCAGATAGTCATCTGAAGTTCCTTAGTTGGGTTGCAAATAGATTTAGGGAAGTTTCTCTGCCAAGAGTGAAGGGCTGTTTAAGAGGTCACAGGGATATTCCAGAGCAGTAAATAAAAAGATCAGAGGTCCTGAGGGATGGTGTTAGTGTTAACTGTGCTTTAAGTTTCTGGGAAATGGGGTTTTTTAGAAGAAAAGCAGCGATTCCAATCAAAGAAAGTTAAAGATTTTGCCTGCACAAGCCAACTCCCCAACTTCTGGTAACATATCAGGGTCCTGCAATCTAATCTCAGCCTAGTCTTATGGTGGGGCTGCTGGCCTAGAAATCTCTCTTCTCCCCATACACATATCCCAAACCAAAGCCAAGCCCAGGAACTGTAGGAAACTGGAAGAAGTCCAACTGTGATATTATTTATGAGATATTATTTATGATATTATTTATGAGACACTGAGGACCACAGTGAGGTCCAAAACCACCTCTCCTCCCCATGCTTTAATTGCCAGTCTCTTAGATTCATTGCTTCAAACTGCAAGTCCTCTCGATGGGCAGGGTGGGAGTGCAGGCATTGCTCAGTGAAAGCGGGTCACCCTCAGGTGAACCCACAATAGTCTGTCACTCCTCTTAGACACACGTGGCATCGTGGTGGTGGAGGCGATGCTGAGATAGGAATGAATGTGAACTCTGCCACCCTAGCATATCCGGCTAGATCTGGCCCTGAGCAGCATAAATGTTCCTGGAGCCAACTCTCCTCTTGGCCAAACAGGAACAACGCTTGACCTGAGTCAAGTGGGGACAATACCCTTGGGGAGAAAGCCAGAGGACGAAATTTAGCAACATCCATTCCCATGGCGCGAACTTTTCTGAAAAGCAGCTAAAGTTTATACTAATACTACCTTACTTATCTTTCTGGACATAACCCCAGAGCATCAGATTAAAATAAACAAGAGAGAATGAGAAGCATCTCCTTTTTGTTCATTTCTCCCCCCATCTCTCATCTTTTCTTTTTTCCCATTCATTCTCCTACTAGCTTGCTGTTTGTTTGTTTTGAAAAAGAAAAAAGAACTCCATTTTTTAGAAGACCTTGTTTTTGCCAAACTGCCACATAAAAATAGGCATAGTCTGGGGAAAAAAGATTATATACGTAGCTAGGAGTAGAGCAGTAAGAAGGAAAGCCACACTGTCTTATGCAGGAGAACAGCTAGGTCAAAGCCTCGTGCCCAGATAAGCCAGCCACAAGGCCAGCCTCACTTTTGTAATTACCACCAAGGAAGGACTGAGACATGCTTGTCTCTGTCTCTAGCAACTGGTACAACCCCCGGTACGTAATACGCACTCGGTAAACCTTTGGCTATTAGGGGCAAGACTAGAGAGTACTGATTAATGTGAATGGTGGTGGAATCTGACAAAAGACCATGGGAACACAGAACAATGTGGTCACACTGTTCACATGCACAGCCAGGCTGCAGGCCCTGCCAGTCCAACTCAAGGGGTGGCTTCAACATTCTACATTCCCTGGTCCTGGAACCCAGGGGTCTTTCCTCGCTATTCTGTTGTTTCTCCACTGACTCTCAGAATCTGGCATCTTCCAGACTGCAGACACCTAATCTATGACAGCTTCCTCGGTTTTTACTTAGTCCTGATTAATGGTAATGGAAAACATCAGGGCTTCATAGTATACGTGACTCACAATCATATGATAACTATAAAATCTTCTTATTGTTACTCCAAATTAAAATTTGTAGGATATTTAATTTTTCAAAATAAATTGGGAGCACATATGTTTTGTTTGAGGAGGGAATTATACTTCTCTGGCAACTTGGATAATTTGGTTAACTCTAAAATTAAAATGGCCACAGAACCATCACGTACCAGGAAGTGTAAAATATCCATTAAAACTAGCTTTAGGCAAATTGAACTGAATTATGAACCCCAAACGCACTGTGATGCAGGCCAACAGACTCAAGTCGATACCAAGTTGTTACTTGTTCCTCAGTAAACAAAATCATAGGTGGTTAACCAATTTAGAATAGCACCAAACGCACGCATTTTCTAAAATGCCTTAAGCAGACAAAACTTAACAGCTTTTGCATCTCAACCAAAGCTGAATTAAATTAATGTGAATTTAATTTAGGTCCCTCTCCCCACATCGTCACATCAAACCAGAAGCACCCGTGGAATTTTCTGTCAGTCCCAGACATTATTCTCCCCATCCTGGGTAATCTCTCTCTGCTCCTCTAGTCATCTATCTCCTCCCTGAGTCATCAGCCCTTACCTTGAAGCCTGTGGGACACCAGTCCACAAACTGGATGGTCCTCTTGGTTTTGATGGCAGCGATGGCGACATTCACGTCCTTGGGCACCACGTCCCCCCGGTAGAGCATGCAGCAGGCCATGTACTTGCCGTGTCTCGGGTCACACTTCACCATCTGGCTGTTGGGCTCAAAGCAGGAGCTAGTTATCTCAGCCACAGAGAGCTGTTCGTGATAGGCTTTCTCGGCAGAGATGATGGGTGCGTAGGTGACCAGTGGGAAGTGGATGCGGGGGTAGGGCACCAGGTTGGTCTGGAACTCAGTGAGGTCCACGTTGAGGGCCCCATCAAAGCGGAGAGAAGCAGTGATTGAGGACACGATCTGGCTGATAAGGCGGTTGAGGTTGGTGTAGGTGGGGCGTTCGATGTCTAGGTTCCTGCGGCAGATGTCATAGATGGCTTCGTTATCCACCATGAAAGCACAGTCTGAGTGTTCCAGGGTGGTGTGGGTGGTCAGGATGGAGTTGTAGGGCTCGACCACTGCAGTGGAGACCTGGGGGGCTGGGTAGATAGCAAACTCGAGCTTGGACTTCTTGCCATAATCCAGAGAGAGGCGTTCCATCAGCAGAGAAGTGAAGCCGGAGCCAGTGCCCCCGCCAAAACTGTGGAAAATCAAGAAGCCCTGCAGGCCAGAGCAGGCATCTGTCTGGGGAGAGAAGGACAGGAGAAGAGACCATGAGGACAGACAAGTCTCTGGGAATACCCCCCAAGTGGACAAAGCCAGGCAACCCACTCTGTCTGCCCTACCCTGCACCTCAACACTTTGTGGGGTGAAATCAGAACAGCCTTGAAGGAGTAAGGAACAAACAAAGGAGCTAGACTGATCTTGGGGGCATGGCTAGAACATGGCTAGCGCGTGCCTCTAGGTACAGGAAGGTTTCAGCCCCGTAGCCTGGCTGACCAGGTATGAGAGCTTCAGAGCCACAGGGGTTGGTGACTTTGCCCTTTGAGAGCCCCAACTCTTTGCTCCCTTCCCCTGCCCTTGTCATTTGACTTTGTGAGAACTGCTACCTACACATCTCAACCCAGCCTTAGAAGGTGACTTGGGGTACTAATTTCAGACATGTAAATGGGGCAGAGAACCTGAGTTTTAATATCAACTTTGCCATTTTCCAGTTGTAAAAACTTGAGCAATGGCCAGGTGTGGTGGCTCATGCCTGTAATCCTAGCGCTCTGGGAGGCCAAGGCAGGTGGATCGCTCAAGGTCAGGAGTTTGAAACCAGCATGAGCAAGACCAAGACCCTATCTCTACCATAAATAGAAAGAAATTAATTGGCCAACTAAAAATATATAGAAAATATTAGCCGGGCATGGTGGTGCATGCCTGTAATCATCCTACACTCAGAGCTTTGAAATTAAACCAACCTGGTTCAAACCCTAACCTGCCCCTTTTTAGCTGTGTGACCCAGTATTGAACCACGTTGGTGGTCAATTTCTTCATCTGTAAAGTACAGGGAAGAGACCGCCTTTGTGTCATTATTAAGGATTAAATGAAGGAACATGTTCAACTTTTGTAATGGCATTTGTAAGTGCTCAAATTGTATCAACAGTCTCTCCCTTTGCGCTTCCAAGTTAAATGCTTTGGTAACCTATGCTTCCAACAAGCAAAGACCTGCCTTATACCTGGAATCTTCCCCAGATACTGCCATAGGGTAACAATAAGTATTAAAAGGGCATCAGCCTGTAGCACAGTCCATGATGCCAGGGTAGAGAAGGAGCATCATCCCTGTGAATGTGTCTTATAGAACATAAGCGGAAATTCCCAAACCTTTGGAGCTGTATCCTATAGTCAGAGGTCATGTACCTCTACCCATCCTGATTAAAGAGGTGTGAGGCCACACCTGTCCACTCTGCCCGGACTCACCAACCCCTGCTCTTGGCTACACCTACCAGCTTCCGTATGCGGTCCAGCACTAAGTCGATACTCTCCTTGCCCACTGTGTAGTGGCCCCGGGCATAGTTGTTAGCTGCATCCTCCTTTCCTGTGATCAGCTGCTCTGGATGGAAGAGCTGGCGGTAGGTTCCTGCCCGAACCTCATCTGCCAAGAGAGGGAAGCCATTAGGTCTTACCATGTGGTCCCCAGGAGGAAGCCTCCCTCCCCATTAGATTACCACATGATATTCCATTGGTTTCCTCTACCTATTAATATAAAACCCCACTGAGGTGAAACCAGACAGCCCTATAATTAATCTGCAAAAGGCTAAGAGAATTCATTCCTGGATAACCTAGGTACTGACAGAGCCAGGGCCTGGGGCTCAGGCAGGCAATTGCTGTGCTGGCTGGAATTTGAAAAACCTTAGGTTTGCAAAGCTCACCAGACACCAAAGTTGATTGCCACTCCTTCCTTCCACCTTGCCCCCTGAAGGTTAACCTTTTGTTTTTTCTTTCATGCTGCAAGGTTATTCTTAATGCCAATAATTTAACATAATTTGCATTAGAATGTTCTAGGGACATGGAAAGGTAGTCAGGGTGATCTGTCCAGATCCTAGGTCCTCCCAGGAATTGTCTCACTCCCTCACCTCCACCTCAAGGTGGCAATCATAAATGTCCGGCTTTGTACATGTTTTAGAATGACTTCAAAGCAAAGTTATGTTCTAGGTCCTAGAGGAGCAGGAGCCCCAGAGAGGCTTCCAAGAGGGCTCTGCTCACCTCCCAGGGTCCACCCAAAGTGGACATAGAGCAGATCAAGGTGCACCAAGCCCAACTACATCACCTCTTCTCTTCGGGGTTCCTCTACTCCCCCCAGGGAAAGCATCCACGTGTGAGGCGGCCTGGGAGGGTACCTGCACTTTGCATTTGTGTAAAGCATCTTGGTGTGGAGAGCCTGATCTCTGTCGCCCCTGGAAATCAGTGTTCAGGCATTACGGTCATTTGCCCAGACATCCCGGGGATTGTCCCCCTTGTGTGTGACAGACCAGCCTTGAAGCTGAGGAAATCCTGGTGTCTAATAGCAAACTGACCCCAGGGTCAGACCCGGGGAAGTGGCACTCTTGGGAGGGAGATGGGGGAAGGAAGAGGGGGTTGAGCATTACGGAACCTGCCCTGACACAAGTCAGAATTCCTCTGTTCTCCTAGACCCAAAAGAGCCTCCCTCTAGAACCCCAGTGCCCCTGCCGTGGAGAACATGCCTGCTGGAATATGGCTTTGTGTGGAAGGCACCGCAAGGTCATGCCAGACAGGGAGGACAGACTGCAATTATTATAGAATCAGAAACCTACACTTTGGGGAAATGACTATTTAGGAGCATCTAACAATTTCTAAAATTATTTGGGGTTTTCTTAGTATTTAGTAACAACTGACAATTTCGGTCTTTTTCAGCAGGTTTATGGGGTTCAAGGAGAGGGCATTTTGTTCGGTGTAGATTCTTGACTGGACCGTGAGGGCCTCCTGCCTCCTCAGCCGTCAGGAGCCAGAGCCTCCGCAGCATCGTGTTGTTCTCTGTGGAGAGGGTCTCAGCCCGTACTCACCTACCACAGTGGGCTCCAGGTCTATCATGACAGCCCGGGGCACGTGCTTGCCGTTGCCAGTCTCGCTGAAGAAGGTGGTAAAGGAGTCGTCATCATTGATCTTGCTGGCTTGGGTGCCAAAGGTGCCATCTGCCTGGATGCCATGCTCCAGACAGAAGAGCTCCCAGCAGGCGTTGCCAATCTGAACTCCTGCCTGGCCCACGTGGACAGATATGCATTCCCGCTGCGGGGAGAGGGCAGCACCGGGGTCAGAGCGTCTCAGGGCCGCAGCCGCGCCATTCCCCAGTACCCCTCACATCTGAGGGCTTGTCTCTCATTGCATTCACCTTGCAGGGCATCTATCCCTCCAGCCATGCCACCCCCATCACCATGAGGGCTCCGAGGTGGCAGGTGCCTAGGCACCATCGCAGGGGGACCAGGACTTGGCTCCACAGAAGACACAGCTATTTTGCAGTTTGCTTTAAAGATTGTTTTCAGTGTTAATCCTTTGTACCAGAAAAAGGAAAAAGAGAGCATCTGCAGAGTTGAAGCAAGGGGCTAATTCCAAACCATAAGACTCCTGTTCTGGTGAAGAAGGCTCAAGGAAGAACTGGTGATAATGGCGGAAACTATCCCTCAATTTACCACCACACACAGGGGCAGCATTCACATTCATTCCTAAACCCTGACTTTCCAAGACATCACACACACACACACACACACACATGCACACGCACACAGTGTCAGAATATCCTAGAGCAGATGAACACCTGTGAAAGGAATGTGCTTTGGAAGTACACATCATGGGTGTCCCTAGTGTCACGGCTACAAAGATAGGCATGAGAAAGGATTGGTACATTGTCAAGGGAGGATTGGGAGGATATAAATTAGGCCCTTCTGAATGCTGAGGAATGGAAGCTGCCTTAACCTGTCCTCTTGCCTATGTCAGGCCAAGTGTTAAATAAAGCTAACCATTGGAGTGTCCTTATCTCTGTAGTACTCTGATGCGAAGCCACAGTTAGCTGACTCATCCTAGTGCTGACAGCTGCAGATGTGGAGCTGTGTGTGTCTATAAATGCACATGCGTGTGTGTGTGTGTGTGTGTGTGTGTGTGTGTGTTTATGTGTATGTATAGAAACCCACCATGAAGTTTTGCTGGAAAGATGGAGCCCATCACCCTTACCCCACCTGCAGCCTGTGCAAGGCAGTGGCTCTGTGCCTGTGGTGCCCGCCAGAGCCAGACAGGGAAGCATGTGCCTGGTCTGTGGGCTTCTATTCTTATCCATGACCTGACTTGGCATTTTCCAGCTCTGGGTAACCCAAGCCAGGAGCAGAGCCTCCCAAAAGCATGGCTGGGCACGGAAGCAAGTAGAGTCCACACCAAAGTGCAGGGCTCCTGAGAACGGGGAAGAGTCCCCGGGCATGGAGAGCAGGGCAGCTGCCCTGAGCAGCATCTCGAGGGATCAGAAGCATCAGGACCTGTTGCTAACCTAATTCAGTTTTACAGCTGAGCCCTACTCTACACCTGTCTCTGTGCTGGAGCTGAGTGATGGCCCTTGTCTTTGGGGAGGAGGGAGCACAGGTATGCACAGCAGCCCATGTGTAACACGGCCCAACATGGAGTGCAGCCCAGCTGAGCTGCGTGAGCCTGGTGGCCAAGGAAAGCCTTCACTCCCACAGTTGTCCCCATCCCAAGGTTCAAATCTTGTCTTCTCCATTTATTTGCTGTGCTGTGTGACCTTGGCGGAGTTATTTAACCTCTCTCTTCTGAAAATAAGTTAGCCACGATTGTTGGTGTTATTGTCTTTACCATTTATCATTTTCATTATAAGGCTACCTTGTAGCCTTTTTCTGCACTGGGAAGAAGTGCATGCAGAAAGTTAGAGATCTTAGGTCCCCATTCCTCTGTCCTTTATTGTGGGGTCTATTTTCTGCCTCCAATTCAGGCCTAAGAAATGCAGCGTCCTACATCAAGGAGCCGGCCTACAACCAGAGTGTTATCCACCTAGACCACATCTGTGCATGCAGCTGCACCAATCAAGAGAAAGGAAGATCTCTGAATACCATTCCCCACTAACAGGAACCAGGGCTCCTTGGAGAAATGGAAGTTTCCAGGTCTGGGGCGGGGAATGTACAAGATGAGCCTGGAACATCTCACAGTGCCTGAAGACACAGAAGCTCACAAAGACCGGGGATGATGTCTAAGCCAACTTGAAGAGGCTCCCGCTGCCAAAGATGAGACAATCTGAGCATCAGAAAGAATGACAGTAATGATTGAAACAGGATGTATATATAAAAATCCACAAGTCCTAAAAGAAAACCCCCAGAGAAAAACCCGTTTGTCCCCATCCAAAAGGCCCTGTGAATTAGGGAAATCTGTTTTATTTAACAGAAGAAGGTCCACTGAGCAATGTAGATATAGATCATGAAATATTGTCATATTACAGTTTCTAATCATGTAACTGATTGGGAGGAGGATGCCGACCATGAGGGTTGACAGGGAGCTGGATATTCAGAGCTAAGGAACCACTGTTACAGCCGCGGGGGGAAAGTATCTGCCACTGTGATCAGTCTGAACGTCACTAATAGTGAGACGCCCTGACGCGGAAGACCTCCTGATGTGATGCAATGTGACACACACTCCACCACCAGGAGGAATTCTTGTCAAAAATACTCAGCCTTAATCTACTAAACCCTTTAGATTTAGCTTCTACGTCATAGAAAACACAGAGATCAGAAGGATAAGATAAGTGATATCAGAGAAAAACCAAAATAAATCCAGAAGGTGGGACATTCTACAGGGCACCTGGTCCAGTCTGATTAATTCATGAAACACAAAGGTGGTGAGTGGGGCTGTTCTGTAACAAGAGAAACCCAAGACGCACAGCAGCCACGTGTGTTATGTGGACTTTGACTGAATTCTGGTTTGAACAAATCCAAATATTTGGGAGACAAACAGAGAAACTGATTGATTTTGTTAAGCATGATTATAAAAATGTGGTTAAGTACGAAAATGTCTTTTTTTTAGGGTTGCAACTGAAGCTATTTAGGGGTAACATGTCATGATGTCTTCTGTACTTTAAGATATTTCACAAGCACACCAAGTAAATACGGGGAAACAATTCTTATTATAATATTAAACCTGAGTGATAGATACATGGGTAGCATTATACTACTTTACTTTGCGGAAGGTTTGAAATTTATCATGACTTTTTTCATAAAAAGCAAAACATAATAATAACAAAGCAGAGCAGGAGCAGGGACCCCACGCAGTATCGTCGTCTTTTCCCGAGGGCCTGGTGCGCATAGTCACTTATTCAACTAACATTTACTAAGCGCCTAATTTGTGAGAGCAAATAAGGATTTTAAAGTTACATGAAGAAACCACAGTGAAATTAAAAGTTACACGAGGCTTCGCGGGGCCTGAGGTGTGCGCACACCGCAGCATTCGCTGGGCCTTCTGTGCCTGCTCCTGGAGGGAACTAGGTGCAGTCCAAAGCTCCTCCATGGAGCTCCCCTGGCTCAGGCACTGCGCTGGGCTTCTCCAGCCACTAGGCCTGGTCACCATGCCCATCCTCCCGCCTGCAAGGCCCACCCAGACAAGCCCAGAGCAGGCCCAGGGCCCCCAGGAAAGGCCACCCATCTGTCATATCACAGCCAGGGATATTCTAATAGGTTGGCTCCGAATATTCAGGGTACTACAGCTGGACTGGTCACATGGATCACCTAATAGGATTCCCTCTCCATTATTTTCCAGATGAAAGAGCTGAGGCTCAGAGAGGTAAAGGGACAAATTCAAGATTGCACAGCTCTGCAGCAAAAGAGCCGGCACCAGAATCTAGGGCTTCTGACCCTGGCCTGAGCTCTTTCCTTCACACCACAACCTCCTGCTTCACTTGCTCCTGCACTTCTAAGGCCCTGGGTATGCCCACATCTACATCAGCGCGAGACCAAGCTTGTACAGCTAACCCCAAGCAGGTAAGAGCTCCAGTGCAGAGAGAAACAGTGACTGGCTCATGGGGGTAGCCTCTTTGAAAATGGGTCATCCTTCTCTGATAGAACCAGGAGTCTGTTTTTCAGGGCCAGTGTGTGCGCTGGAAGTGGGGCTGGGGGTTGGGGCAAAGGGTAAACTGACCCAGCAGAGGATATTTAAGTCCTACGTTTGTTCCAAACTCATATTTCAGATTCCCCTCTCTAGCCAACCAAAGCTCATGCTTTCTCTCTCGCACTATTTCTCTCTCTCAGTTCTATTTTGAATCTGGGCTTGTGGAGCTCAGACAAGTTCTGTTCTCCTGGGTCCCTGGGAGGTGTGAGGGGTCCCCTGCGTGCTGCTGAAGCCTCACTGCCCAACTGTCTAGGGGGTGAGGACGAGGGAGATGGAGAGGCCTGGGAGTTCCTTTCCTCAAGATCAGTGTGACAGCCCTTACACAGACCTCGTGCTGAGATAGTGACCGAGGTCGCCTATTCTGTTTATTCCTGTAACAAAGATTTTGGGGTTATTCTGTGCAAGACGGCATTGAGAGGTACTGGGCTAACTGCTCCTCAATCCTTCAGCTCTCAAGTTAGACGTCACTTCCTACAGGAAGCCTGGAGAACCCTAAGCCAGCCGAGGGCCCGTACCATTTGCTGCCATAGCCCCCTTCACCCCAAACATCGCATTTATTGCACCGAATTAAAGTTACTCGTTCAGTTTTCTGCCGTTTCTAGTAGACAGCACAGGCTCTGTGAGGGAAGGAACCTTTGTTTCCTCACCAAACACTCAGCACCAAGCCCAGTGCTTGAATGTGGCAGTCGCTCAGTACATACAGGAATGATTAGAACGAGAACCCTCCCCAAGGGGCTCGCAGTCCACTCAGCAAGGACAGGGCCAGTGCCTAAGAAGTGTAGGATCAAATGCAATGGGAGTTCAAAGGAGAAAAAGACAACTTCTAGGTTGGCTTCCTAAAGGAAGAATACTCACAGGGCCCCTAAGAATGTAGACATGCCAAGATGACCTGGGGGCATTTTAGGTGGATGTAGGAGCAGTGTGAACAAGAAGCAGGAAAATTTAGGACAGGTCCCACAAACTGCCGGGTTTGTCTGGAGTGTAGGTTCACAAAGGGAAGGGTGGATGAGACCTCCAGGCCACCTGTGGCCATCCTCCCTGGGAATGAGAGCCTATGTTTTGCAGAACATCAAAAAAGGAAATTCTATATCAACTCCATTGTACAGAAAAGAATATAGAAAAGAACTAAATAAGAGAGGAAGAAAAAAAAAGGAAATTCTAGAATTGTGCAGCCCTTTTATAATTCCACTGCAAGAAACCCTTTCTTATGTCAATCTTATAGTCTTTCTATTTTAATGTTAGTCATTTCCCTTTGCTTTGTTTTCAGAGGACCAAGATAAGCCAATCACTACCCTCAGTAGAAAGGAGGCTTTGAAGCTTTAAATATCATTCCAGGCCAGGCAAAGTGATTCATATCTGTAATCCCAGCACTTTGGGAGGCTGAGGCAGAAAGATCTCTGAGGCCAAGAGTTCAAGACCAGCCACGGCAACACAGCAAGACCCGGTCTCTACAAAATTAAAAATTAAAAAATCAGCCAGACGTGGTGGCACAAGCCTATAATCCCAGCTACTCAGAAGGCTGAGGTAGGAGGGTCACTTGAGCCCAGGAGTTCAAGGCTGCAGTGAGCTATGATCATGCCACTGCACTCCAGCCTAGGTGACAGAGCAAGACCCTGTCTCTATTTAAAAAAAAAAATTATTTTGAAGTCTCATAAGACAGTAAAACTGGCGTATTACTAAGAAAGGAGGTGGCGCAGGCCACAGTGTATGCTGTGGGAAAGCCTGAGACCAGTCCACATTCCCTTGTCCCCGTGTACTCCAATGGCACACAGTTGCTTTCAGGAAGCATATTATTACACCAGATTATTTCTAGCTGTCAGACTGAAATAATACATCACATGTGTTTTAGAACCTAGGTCAGGGAAGGGAAGTGAAAAGCAAATCCAGTGTTACAGAGTAGTAGTTAAAGTAAGAACAAACGTGGTTCACAGAACGTTGTTCGCATTATCTCACGTTAGCTCTGCTCTGAACCCTTCAATAGGAGAGCATACACATTTGGAATCACTCAGACAAAGACGAGGGAGCAAGCCAGAATAGCAAAAATAAAGCGTCCACCTACATCAACATTAGCGAGTCAAGGTCACCCAGGAGAGGGCCCCGATGACAGGTGCTGCAGTTCCTGTGGGGGGTGCTGCCCCCATAGGGCAGCTATGGGGTTCACATAGGATGGACTTTGGGAATGTTGGGGTGTCTAGTAAGGAGGCTCCCAGCATAAGAGACGCTATGATGTCAAAAGGCCTTGGGCTATGGCTGACACTGGGGCCGGGTGCTGGGAAGAGCTGAGTTTAATCCCATGCACACAGGGCCTGCTCCGTTTCCTGTTCTCTTCCACAGCTTATTATCTGGCAGAAATTCTAACAGGAAGACATTGACAGGAGACATGCTAACCACAAAGGCCACAGATAGTGCGTTCAGTCCCTTGGAGGCCCAAGGGAAAAGGAGCAGGCGGTTCACATCCCCCCCCCTCTTAGGGCGCCACATCCTCCCACCCAACCGTCCTCGCTGGCCTTGCATTCACCAGCTATTTTCTCCTCAAAAATTATTTTCAACTTTTCGTCTTCCTTGAGGGCCACTCAGGAGCCCCCCAGAAAGGACACCCAACAGCAGCATTCACCCACAGTCCCACCGCCCAGCTCTGCACAGGCCTGACCCGAGCTTAGAGGTTCCCCCTGGAACTCACCAGCCCCTTCTCTTTTTTTTTAGAGACGGGGTCTTGCTCTTGCTCAGGCTGGTCTCGGACCCCTGAGCCCAAGGGATCCTCCCCGGCACAGCCCACCGACTGGGATCCTTGGACTCCCCCTTTTCTTCCCACTCTGGCCCACAAGCTGCCCACCTGGGGAGCCCTCAGAATCTCGCCCGCTAATTCACCGGGCCCCCCTTGCTCGCCTCCCCTCACCTGCGTGCGCAAATCCCCTCAGGTCCCTTTAAGGGGCAACTCGCCCCTGGTCTCTACTTTCCCCTTGCGTTAGAGGGTACTGGGCGCCAGGTGTTCCCCGCCCGAGGGTGCGGACCTCTCCACCCTGAACTGACGTCCCCGCGCCCGCCCCCGGAGACTTGGAGCTCTGCGGAACCGGAGCGGTGGATTTGCTCGCCCCCCGCGTAGACGCGCCCTCCGCTGGGCGCCCGCCCCGGCCCGGCCCCGGGAAGCCTCACCATCGCGGCCGCTCTCCTCGCCCGCTCGCCTCGCAGCCGGGCCTGCCCACCCCAACTGCTCCAGATACGGCCGCCTCCGCTGTTGTGACACGCCGGGAGGGAGGGGGCCGGGGACAGACATGCTGGGCCAGCAGCTGCCCTGCAGCATCACAGTGCCTGGGAGGGGAGGGACCCGGCAGGTCACAATGGCTCGTCCCCGCCCACCGGCGGCTCGGGTCTCGGGCGCGCGTCTTCGCGGTGCCCCCTCGCGGCTGGGGCGCACGCGGCGGGCACTGCGCGGTGTGGCTCCTTGCGCCGGCTGGGCAGGCGACGCTGTCGCCAGAGCGCGCGTGCACGCGTCCTCAGCACACACCCTGTGAGATCAGCCGTCACAACTCCATCTGCCCGGGAAAGCAACATAAAAATGCTGAGACAAATTGTTCACGCCTCCGCAAACTTTCGCTCTCCGCCGCAGCCATCACTAGTTGGCCCGGCAGGAAAGGCCCCTGCTGGGGCTCGGTTGACTGCAGCCCCCCTCAGCCCGGGAGACGGCCGAGCGGCCGGGACTCGGCAGGCTCGGCGCGTGCATGGGGGGCTGTCAGCCTCGGCCCGGAATTCGGGTCCTACCACGTGGCCCGCCGGGCCGCCGGGAGTCAAATGCTACGGCGTGCGCACAGCTCCTGGTACACAGCGGGCGCTCCGTGCATCGTCTGCGCCTGTTTTTACTACTCTGTCAGCGCACGTTCCCCTCCACCAGTGTTTTCAAACCTCTCCCGTGATCCCGTCCTACTTTTAAGTCTCAACATCAGGGTTCCCGTGGCCTCTTGCCCAGCAGTAGCGCCGCCTCTCTGCGGCCACACAACGTGGAAGCGCAGGGAATTGCCCTACCCACCCCCTAGTTGGGTGGGGCGGGGGAAAACGAGCCTGGCGTTGGTTAAGAGTACCCATTTTATCACTTTCATCAACCCTTCCTCCACTCCACTCCCCTCCCCCCATTGGCGGGTGGGCTGCGTGGTGATTTTTCCTTGTTCTCACTGCAGAATTCCCCCCCTGGGGCTATTTCATGCTGAGGGTGTAACCCCTGCTTCTCTTTCTCTGCCACTTTCCTGGGGCCCCTGACCTCCAGGCACCAAGTCACCGCAGACAAGGCCATAGCTTCTCCTCCAGACACTGGTAGAGTAGTGCTGCTGTGACCAGACGCCGTGACTCTGAGGGTTCCAAGCACAGTTAGAGATTTACTTTCCCTTTGACTCCCAAGAGGTGCCTATCTCTGGCCAGGAGACAATGAGAATAGATTTTTCCTTATCTATGCAGCAATTTGTTCTGCTGGCCACCCATTCACATATTTTCCTATTTATATTAAGAGTTTGTAGAGGATAGGACATGTGTCTTAATCATCTTTGCGTCTGAGAGAGTACCAAACACAATGCTTTACCCATTAATGCATACAGTACTTAGTAAGTTATCAGTTGAATTTTTGTCTTATAATGCAAAATCCAGAAAATGAAGAATCACGATTAAGCTAACTGTGCCAAGCACATGGCAAGTGCTCAATAAAGGATGATTATTAACTCTATATTTATTTCTCTTCCAATCTCATAGTATATTCCATTACATCTTCTACTTTGGATTATAGATGTGTGTGTGCGTGCACACGCGCATGCACATGCCCTTAAACACTCCTACAAAACTGCAACCCTATTCATCTTAGTGCCCTCCTCACCAAAGGTAGCTAGTTGAGTGCATCAGATATGCTCAATAAACATTGCTGAATGAATATATCATGAACGGGTTGTTACAGTCTCTGAATAAAGATGATGATGATGATGATGCTAGCTAGCAATGGTGGCGGCACTGAATTGCCTGTCATTATGATGATGTTCTTGAATTTCCTCATCTTTCCTCTTTATGGCATTTGGGGCTGGACGGAGCTATGACTACACCATAAATGCTGAATATAGCACCTTTTGGTTCTAGGGAGATAAAAAGAAGGTTGGCTATTATGGACTGAATTGTGTCCCCCACCCAAATTTATATGTTAAATCCCTGGCCCCCAATGTAACTGCATTTGGAGATAGAGCCTTTAAGGAGGTGATTAAGATTAAATGAGGTCATAGGAGTGTGGCCCTAACCCAGTAAAACTGGTATTCTTCTAAGAAGAGCAAGAGACACCAGGAGTGTGCAGGCACAGAGAAAAGGCCCTGTGAGGACACGGTGGGAAGGCGGCCATCTGCGTGCGGAGGAGAGAGCCTCAGGGGAAACCAGCCCTGCCAACACTTTGACCCTGGACTTCCAGCCTCCAGAACTGTGAGAAAATAAATTTCTGTTGTTTAAGCCACCCAGTCTATGGTATTTTGTTATGGCAGCCTTAGCAGACTAAGACAGTGGACTTGGAATCTTTGGAGTAAAAAATGTCTACTTCTTTTTGGTTTTTGAGTCCTCTCTCTTAAGCTATTTGACTTGTGGCATCCTAGATCTATTACTGATTCTTCTCCCATCCCATGCCTCTGCTTTCCTCCCTGAGTAGAAGTTTGGAAAGGAAAAGGGACAAGATTTTTTAGTCCCTGTGATGTTTAATTTTATGTGTTGACTAGACTGGGCCATGGTTTGCACAGATATTGGTCAAACACAAGTGTGGCTGTGTCTGTGGGGTGTTTCTGGATGAGGCTGACATTGAATCAGTAGCCCAAGTCAGGCAGACTGCCCGCCCTAATGCAGATAGGCTTCATTTAGTTAGCTGAAGAACAGAAGAGAACAAAAAGGCTGAGTAAGAGGGAACTTCTGCCTGCCTGCCTGACTGAGCAGGAACCCTGGTCTTCTCCTGTCCTGAGACTTGAACTCATGCCATTGGCTCTGCTGGTTCTGACACCTTCAGACCTGGCTGGAACTGCACCATCAGCAGTCCTGGGTCTCCAGCACGCCAACTGCAGATCTTGGGGCTTCTCAGCTCCCAGAATTACATGAGCCATTTCCTTCTAATAAATCTCTAGATATCTAGATAGACAGGTAGGTAACTCCTATTGGTTCTGTTTCTCTGGCGAACTTTAATATAGTCCCCTTTTTGCAGATGGAGAAACTGAAGTCAAACTCAGGCTATTGATGAGAAAGCAACCACCCGTACCGTGTGACTTAGGCCTGTTAAAGAAATGACCCCACCTCTACCACATTCCAGTAAGTATGTGTGAGTGTATTTCTTCTTGTATTAATTTTTGTGCTGTGAGTTTGTATTATCAAATATAATAATTATGGTTATGGCCTAAAAAGTTGAGCCACACTCATTTGAGTAGGAGGTAAGATAATTTCTATCAATTGCCCAGGAAAAGAGTTAGTCTTCATGATATTTACATATTCATTATTTATGCAATATTTCCTGACACTGAGCACTTTTTATATGCCAAACACTGTGCTAATGGCTCTTTAACTCCTCACAACAAACCTCTGAAATTAAATTTGTATTATCCCCATTTTACAGATGAATAGTCCAAGACGTGGAAATGTTACCTCTTATTCCCTATCATGCAACTGGTGAGAGGTGGAGCTGGGCTGCACTCAGGGAGTCTGAGCTCAGCTGGATGGAAAGACCAAACCCTTATAAAAAGGGCTGATCCTTGTTCTCTTAGCCTAGACTTGAGAGTCCAGATGCCTAGGACGGTGCTCCAGGGTAGTGGGTGTTAAAGATGGAGTTCACCATGTAGAGGGAGCCCAGAGGAAGACGTGAAAAAGCTATTCAGCTCCAGCCACCCACACAGCTGGGATGAGTTGGTGAATTCCAGAGAGCAAACAATATCTTAGGATCAGCTTATCTAGATTCAGGTACTTGTCACATGTATTTAACTTCGGTTATCCCCAGCTCCTTACATACATTCACATTTAGTATGTGTGAGTGCATTCCAGCTGTGTCTCAGATGCTGCAGGGCAGTAAGGGACGAGGAGGATGACCATTTGGGCCATGGTATCGTACTGACAAAGTGCTTCCCATTAAGGTCCATGTGGTTGCAGCACCATAATCAAGAGACCACCAACAAAAAAAGTGAATCCCAGGACAAATTTGGGGCTGCACAATCCAGCTGGCCCTTTTCCCAGGCAATTCTCCTTCCAAAGCCAACCCTGGAGGGCCTGGACTCTTCTGCTATAAGTAGGCGAAGGCAACATTCTCCTCTATCCTTCCCCTGCTCCCACTCCTCCCAATAGGTTGACGTCAGAGATGGCAACTTTCAGAGCATCATCTCGGCATTAGCTTTTGATCCCTGTTAAATTCACCTCCCGGGGTGGGGGTGTTAAACTAACATCAGGCAGTCACAAAGAACTCAGCAGAAACATGAGGCAGCAATAAGAGAAGGCAGTGAGCACTCGGAGCTGGAGTCAGGGAGAGGCAGAGAACGTTGAGATGATGACTCGGGAAAACTCATCTCCACACCTAGGCCCAAGCTGGTCAGAGGCCAGTGCCTGGGCCCTGGCCCTGCCCGCATCCAAGGCTCCGTGACAGATCAGGTAGCCGCCTTCTTCCACTGCCAGCCCCTAAAACAGCACCTACAGTGCTGTGTGGGATAAAGTGGCATCACAGGAAAGACAAGGTCGTGGGCCGTTATCTCCTTCCCTCTGAAGCCGTGGTGCTCTATAGACAGTCAGCTCCTCACTCTTCTGGGTATTTCCCTCCTGTCAGCTACAGAAACAGTTGGTTGAATTGTCTCTCCCTCTCTCTCTTTTTTTTTTTTCCAGTTATTTCACATATTGCTAAGAGTGTTGCAAAGTGATCCAGTCTTTCTGGAGCACATCCTAGCAGTGTGTTATAAGAGCAGGATAACTGTTTTCCCTGTGGATATTGTAGATCCACTTTCGAAAACTATCCCAAGAAAATAGCCCAGAAAGAAAATACCAGTACGGTCATCTTAACCGGTTTACCCAGCATTTGGTGATTTCACAGCATTTTCACATCTATCTCTTTAGAGCCATGTTATTCTTATCAGCAGAAAGTTGAGGGTGGCACGGAGGTGCTGACCAGGCTGGGTGGCGAGGCCTCCTTTGGGCATGGTGGGGCTCTGGGGGGTGTGCAGAGCCTGGACTGATGGGCTACGGGCAGGGGGAGCCGCCAGCTGATGGACACCTCAGAGAAAGAAGGCCATGTGCTGCTCTCCACCTTTGATGCAGAATTCAATGCTATTGTTGGATATTTAGAGAACACTATCATAGATGATGAGTTCCAGTTATTACAGAGAAATTTCATGGACAAATACTATCAAGTGTGAAGACATAAAAGAGAATCAACTCACCTACATACCTACTTTTTATCATTTTTATTGATACATATTTGTACATATTTATGGGGTACATGTGACATTAAATACTTTGTTACGTGCATAGACTGTGTAATGATCAAGTCAGGGTATTTGGGGTGTCCATCATCTTGGGTATTTATCATTTCTATGTGTTGGGAACATTTCAAATCCTCTCTTCTAGCTATTTTGAAATACACAGCACATTGCTGTTAACTGTAGCCACCTACTCTGCCATCAAGCATTAGAACTTATTCCTTCTATCTAACTGTATATTTGTACCCATTAACGCAGCTCTCTTCCTCTCCCTCCCAACACACCCTTCCCAGCCTCTGGATCTACCATTCTACTCTCTACCTCCATGAGATCAACTTTTTTTTTTTTTTTTTTTGAGACAGAGTCTCACTCCCTTGCCCGGGTTAGAGCGAGTGCTGTGGCGTCAGCCTAGCTCACAGCAATCTCAAACTCCTGGGCTCAAGCCATCCTCCTGCCTTAGCCTCCCGAGTAGCTGGGACTACAGGCATGTGCCACCATGCCCGGCTAATATTTTCTACATATTTTTAGTTGTCCAATTAATTTCTTTCTATTTTTAGTAGAGATGGGGTCCCGCTCTTGCTCAGGCTGGTTTTGAACTCCTGACCTTGAGCAATCCGCCCGCCTGGTCTCCCAGAGTGCTAGGATTACAGGCGTGAGCCCCAGCGCCCGGCCCATGAGATCAACTTTTACATGTCTCTGTCTAACCAATACATTTCTTTGGTAGAACAGCCGCTGGAGCGGATTCCTGGATTTAGAAGGTGATTTTCACAACGTGATGGTACCATAACGACAAAGGGGCTGGTGCCATGTTTGACACACTGTTCACATTTATCGATTTTCTGGCTTTTAAAGAAATGTTTCTGGGCCGGGCGCAGTGGCTCACGCCTATAATCCTAGCATGCTGGGAGGCCAAGGCAGGTGGATCTCTCAAGGTCAGGAGTTCGAAACCAGCCTGAGCAAGAGCGAGACCCCGTCTCTACTAAAAATAGAAAGAAATTAATTGGCCAACTAAAAATACGTAGAAAAAATTAGCCGGGCATGGTGGCGCATGCCTGCAGTCCCAGCTACTCGGGAGGCTGAGGCAGGAGGATTGTTTGAGCCCAGGAGTCTGAGGTTGCTGTGAACTAGGCTGACGCCACGGCACTCTAGCCCAGGCGACAAAGTGAGACTCCATCTCAAAAAAAAAAAAAAAAAGTTTCTGGACCACAGAGTAGAAGGCCAGGACTGGACCTAAGCAGTAGTTTAGTGGTGCCTTCCTTGTACAAATTATGCCAGCTTCCCCAAACAATCTGCAGCACTGGGTCCCACCTCCAGGCACTGAATGCAATCATCTTGATGTCACTGGCCCGATAGACTTGATGAGGACAGAAGAAAACATCTTGGAAAGACTGACTCTGTTCTGTAACTCCTCCTTCATATTAAGTATTGATGGATCAAAAACAAATGACCCTTCCAGATCTGTTTCTACTAAAGCGGCTTCTTGTATTCAGTAACCCTAGTACTCCTTCCCTCCCAGTAGACATCTCTGTCGGTGCTTCTGAACCAGACTTCTCTGAAGCAAGTCCATGTGGAGCATTCCAGCTGACGGGACCCTTCGCCAGCACACGTGTCAGTGTGTCAACAGCGTGGATAACCCACCATCACCATCCCTCTTTGTCCCAACAGGCTTGGCATGAATCTTTTTGTGCACTCACAGTCCTTTCTCACATGGGTTGGAGTTTCAGTCCTTCAGCTTCTATGGGGTTTTTGACTATTTCTGGGAGTATTTACTCAAGCTAGCTGCCTCATGTTGAGATTTCTGAATCTCCTATGATCACAGCCAGTCTTGGCTATAGGAATCAACTGACAGCCATGTCCTTTACCTAAAAGCTACATGTGAAAATCAACTCCAGTCTTACATTTGTAGTCCTTGTATCACTATGTCTTCTGCTGGTCCTGACATAGTCCCACTCTTTCTAGAACTCTCTTTTACACATTATTTGTATAGACAAATATTTGGGCTAACCTAGTGGATATGATCTTGGAACTTCCATGGTTACCAACTTAAGGATCAAAGTATTATACGCTGTATGCTTTTTAGTTGTTAGTGCTGTGAGGGCAAAATCACTTTCTATGTTGTCATTCCCATTTTATGTGGCACCAATGAATGTACGCTGCGTGCTGGAAATAGACTAAAAGGTATCCTATTCTTAAAGCATGTTAAGTATGTTTGTGCATGTTTGCTTAAAATACATGAAATGTATAAACCAGTTTGTTAGGTTTTCTGCCAGAGTAGCTAGGGAGTCCGCAATTTCTTCTTCCTATCAAAATCTCTCCTGCCAAGATGGCGTTCCACTGGTCTAGCTCAGCATGAGTAGCAGGCAGTAGACAGCTTTACTGGTCATCTGTCCGCTTTGGTTTAGTACAATATTTGGTAGAATCTTAATGACAAGAAAACATGTATGTCACATCTCTAGAAAGAAGAAAAAGCATAATAGTTCAATTCCTAATATGTACCTTTGATGTTTTTTAAGTAAAAATAAGAATCTGTACTGCCTTTCACTTGGCTATTCTTGTTTTAAAGGAGGAGCTACAGGCCATGTGTTTTCTGTAATGATGTGTTGTTTTCATACCGTGAGTAAAATCTGAGGTGTTTTTGAAGAACCATCATTTTAAAAAAAGGCTGGAAAGAACTGAAATGGTCAACATAGAAATAGAAAGAAATACTGCGTGGCTACTAATTGGGACTAGTGGGTTGAATTGTGGCTCCCAAAAGATATCTCCACCCAAAACCTCAGCATGTGACATTATTTGGGAAAAGGGTCTTGTTGTTATTAAGGATCTCAAGATGAGATCATCCTGGGTTAGGGTGGGTCCTAAATTCAATGACATCCATCCTTCTAGGAGACAGAAAAGAAGACATAGAGACAGAATAAGGTCGGGTGAAGACAGAGACAGGATTGGCATGATGCTGCCACAAGCCAAGGAACACCAAGAGCCACCAGAAGCCAGGAGAAATGAGGAAAGATGCTCCCCTAGAACCTTCCGAGGGAGATGCCTTAGAGCTAGGAGAGAATAAATTTCTGTTGTTTTAAGCCTTAAATTTATGGCAATTTGTTGCAATAGTCCTAGGAAACAGATACATATGGTAAGGAAGTGGATAATGTTGAAAGCTGAAGAGATGATGACATTAAATGGAAAAGAATGCAGAACTCAAAATGGTAGCTATATATTTGTAATAAGCACATATGAATGCACATTGAAGAGAATACATAGATTATTTTATTTTCATGGGTGTTTTTGAGTAAGGTTATTTGAATGAATAGAAAGTATTTCATGTCTTACAAATATAAGAAATAGTGTGGAATGTTAAAAGAAACTTGAAAATAAAGTGCTGGAATCCTTTGTGGCAGCAGAGCCAGGCTAGGACCTGGGCTATCTTTCAGACTGGTCTGTTTGATTTTTTGGATTTTGACCCCAGCAATTTGCCTCACAAACCCATTGTTAAAATTCAAGTACCGGCCAGGCGCAGTGGCCCACACCTGTAATCCTAGCACTCTGGGAGGCCGAGGTGGGAGGATAGCTCAAGGTCAGGAGTTCAAAACCAGCCTGAGCAAGAGCGAGACCCTGTCTCTACTAAAAATAGAAAGAAATTAATCAACCAACTAAAAATATATAGAAA
>CAUYRT010107316.1:0-16516 GCA_963574885.1 Lepilemur ruficaudatus
AATCTGAAAATCTGAAATTTTAAATGCATCAATGAGCATTTCCTTTGAGCATAATGTTAGTGCTCAAACACTTTTGAGTTTTGGAGCTTTTAAGATTAAAGATACTCAACCTGTAATGGAGATAATGGTGAAAAGTAATTCTCCTCATATTTCTGTCCTCTCAACACTCTGTCATTATTCTTTTTTCTGATCATAGACTTAACAGATATTTTGTTTACGCTAATAAAAATGTAAGCATCACTTCAGCATTGGTTATATCTTCACCAGCAAGGGAAGAGGAATAAATATCTCAATAGTCAGACATTATAGATACCAACAGCATGTGTAATTTAAATTATTAGGGGCAGAATTTAGGTCTGAATTACCTGGAAAATTGTTGCTTCTTTTCATTCTATCATGTATCACAAATAAATATAAATAGGATGAAGTAATTTAAAGGAAATGTTTTCCAATTTCAGAAATCTTTTTAAAAGTGTGACTTATAAAATAGTCACCCCTATACCAAACAGTCTCATAAAAGTAGATTTTTTGTGATCAGAATTAATATTCCTTTTATTTTTTGCTGCATGTCTAAGGCTATCCATTTAACAATTGTATTTATAATAGTAAGAATGGAGTTTAGTTTCATTGCTCTTTAATGTGCATTTGATGAAGAAATGACTCTCAAATAATTCTATTATTTTACCTCTAAAAGGATTAGCAAATTGGGATCAGGTAATGATTTTGAGGTGTTCTTCCAAAGACTTGGAATTGCTTCAGGCAGAGCACGGTATACTAAAAATTGGGTAAGTGTATCTCAGTAAATATTTCAAGATTATTTATGAACATATTTTAACTAACCAAATAATTCTGACTCCAAAAAAGTGACTCAAGCACTAGAGAAATAGAGGAATTTGAGATCAGAAGGGAGAAGTCCCAGTGGTTGATGTTGCTACCGCTACATGGGATAGTTCCCAAATCTATTATCCTGAGCCCTGTATTCATGTGTCAGCTGGTATCAACGCTCCCGTCTGCAAACTTGAACTTCCATGTACTTCCTTAAACATATTTTCTGTTTTATTTGGTGGCACTGTATTCACTTAGTCATTTAAGTTAGAAATGTAAGAGTTGTCTTGACCCTACTCTCCCCATTTTCATTCAAAATTAATCAGTATCAAGTCCTGCAAATATTTGGATTTTTATCTCTTATTATATCTCTAATCATTAAGCAGATAACAAATCATTAAACAAATGGCAAATGGCAAAATACACTGTGAACACAAAAAAGCCATGATTCCTTTTCTTTCATTGTCGATTTTTTTTTTAGTTTTCATTTCCATCAAAATAACATAAATACATAGTTTATAAAATCTCAAGTAGTCCTAGAAAAGCTTATAATTAAAATCAGTGGTTTCTTATCTCATTTTCATGCTCATTCCACCCCTGATTTCTGTTCATCAGATGAAAACTCTTTCAACTTTTTAAAATTGGTGTCTTCTGATACCTACCTCTATGTCCGTAAATAATATGCTCATGCTGCTACTTCTTCATTTTTCAGTTTTATGTTGTTAAAAACATTTTGACACTTGGTAAAATGGTAAGGAAGACTATTAAAAATTATTGCAATAGAGGAAACAGATTGGGTTCAACTCCAAATACAGCAAAGACAGCTGGGGATTTACAGCTAACATTAAGTTATCCATAAGTCTTTTCTATGGGGCTTGTTCTTCCCAGATAGAAAATCTTTAATCTTCTGCTATTGGGGTAGGAAGTTAAGCAGAGTGTTTTGGGAAAATCCTGGGACAGTATATGTGTGGAAAACCACACACATGCCCCCTGCAACTGAGATGGAACAGAGAGACCAAAGACTGACTCAGACAAGTCCAGCTTGGCGAGTTAGACGAGTTTATTAGAGGTTACTTAGAAGGGTACTTATTTCTGGTCAACACAGGGATCCTCCTGGCACTCACTCCTGGACAGCAGCAGCAGTTCTTCACAGAGTAGAGTCCACGCCACCTACCGGTGGTGTCACCTTAGAACCCTTCCCAGGGAGTGATGCACAGCTCTTGCGCTGTATCATCATGTGATCTCACTGAAACAAATCAAACATGCATGTGCAGTACAATTATCATGAGGCCTCATACAATCCATGTTATGTTAATGATATTATAATTCTGCACTAGGTGGAGATTTTAGTACTACAATTAACTAAAGGGTATATTGGTCAGCTAAAGCAGTTCTAAAGCAGTCGGGGCTGGTTTATACCAGTTGCTTCTGCCTCCAGAAAGTGCTGATGCACATCTCTTGTGCCTAGTAACTGTCTTTTGGCATTTGTGCGTAATCTGTTTTGTAACAGGTTTGTTGAGCACTCCAAGCTAGCACAGCACAGTATTTGTTTGTGTGCTGGGGAACTAGCATTTTTCCCTTACAGGGTTATATGGGGGAGGCGATGAGGGTGGATATTATTATCTACAATTCACTGGTGAGAAAAGTGTAGCGAAGTTCAAGTTACCACCCAGAGGTTTTGGTAATAAGTCCTGAAGCCTAGATTCAAAGGCTGGCAGGCTAATTCCAAAATCATAGTCTCTTCAATACAACACTATATGAAGTGTTCTTTTTATATCAATAACAAAAAAGTAAGCATTTAAGCATTTAGGAAATGATCAAAAGTCATAAATCAGCAGTTCACACTTTGAAAAATCTTTCCTGTTTGCCTTTTATGTGTGCTCTTCGTTTTCCTTATGCCTGTCCTGAGCATCCTTTTTTTCTCTTTAGTGAGATTTTGTGTCCACTACTGAACCCCTCCCTCACCGCTCACTCTCCACTCTTCAGCACGCTGCTGTCGTCAAAACCACAAGGGGGTTTCAGTCTAGTTACAGATGCTCATTTCACAAAATCCAATTATTGAGAAAATGAGGATTGCCAAGGAAGAAAGAAATCTTTAATAAGACAGATATCTTGTCGGGAGAACAAGAGAAGCTGCCTCTAATCTGTCTCTCTGACTAAGGAATATTAGGAGCTTTTAAAGGAGGGGCCACATGCCTTGGGTCTGGCTGTGGTGTATTTCACAAGGGACTACCTGAATTGGGGGCAGGTTATGGGGGGGTGGTGAATCTTGGTGTCAGGAAGTCGTCTTTCCTGGGGTCTTTAGAATTTCAACTCTCCCCCCCCCAAATTATGTCCATTTATTATTAAAGGGCAAGTAGAAATCACAGTCTAAGGCTACATACTGTGATAACTTCATATAATTCTGAAATATTTTCACTTTACATTATTTTGTCTGTATCATTCTAGTTTTTTCTTATTTTTAAATTTCAAAATATTAAGAGGATACAAACGTTTTTGTTACATGGGTGCCTTTTATAATGCTTAAATCAGGGTTTTAGGGTACCCATCACAAAGATAGTGTTCATTGTATCCAATAGGTAGATTTTTTTACCCCTCTCCTCTCCTTCCCATTCTTGATTTCCAATGATCCTTATCTTTGTGCCCATGTGTACCCATTGATCAGCTCCCAAATATTAGAGAGTACATGTGGTATTTGTTTTTCCATTCCTGAGATACTTCACTCAGGATGATGGTCTCCAGTTCCATCCAAGTTGCTGCAACAGACATTATTCCTTTCCTTTTTATGGGTGAGGAGTGTTTCATGATAAATGTATACCACATTTTCCTAATCCACTCATGAATTGATGGGCACTTTCGTTGATTCCACATCTTTGCAATTGTGAATTGTGCTGTGATAAACATTTGAGTGCAGGTGTCTTTTTGATAAAATGACCTCTTTTCTTTTGGGTAAATACCCAATAGTGAGATAGCTGGATCAAATGGTAAGTCTGTATTTATTTCTTTGAGGAATCTCCATACTGTTTTCCATAGAAGTTGTACTAATTTGTAGTCCCACCAACAGTGTATAAGCTTCATTTCTCTCTGCATCCATCCCAACATCTACTGTTTTTTGACTTTTTAGGAACAGCCGTTCTGACAGGGTTAAGGTGATAACTCTTTGATTTTTAATTTGCATTTCTCTGATAATTAGCGATGTTGAGCATTTTTTCATATGTTTGTTGGCCATTTGTCTATCTTCTTTTGAAAAACTTCTGCCCATGTCTTTTGCCCACTTTTTAATGAGGTAGTTTGTTTTTATCTTGCTGATTTGTTTGAGATCTTTGTAGATTCTGGATGTTAGCCCTTTATCAGACGTATAGTTTGCAAATATTTTCTCCCATTCTGTGGGTTCTGTTTACTCTGTTGATTATCCCCTTAGCTGTGCAGAGCTTTTTCATTTAATCAAGTCTCATTTGTTTATTTTTGTTGTTGCTGTATTTGCTTTTGGGGTATAAATTATAAATTCTTTGCCTTGACTGATATCTAGATGAATTTTTCTGGTGTTTCTTTCTAGAATTTTTGTGGTTTCATGGCTTACTTTTAAGTCTTTTATTTTGTCTTGTAGAAAATTCATCATTTTAGGCCAGGTGTGGTGGCTCACACCTATAATCCCAACACTTCAGGAGGCTGAGGCGGGAGGATCACTTGAGGCCAGGAGTTCAAGTCCATCATTTCAACTCAACTCAAAGAATCAAATAGTTAGCTAAAGGAAATATAAAAATACATATGGGGGTTCATGGAGCCAGTTATATTGGTCATCAGAGAATCATTTATCCATGGAATTTTAGTGATTAAACAATTTAGTGTACTCCCCTATATAATATTGTGTAATGCTTGTTTACTTGCCTCTAACAATTCCCTATCTTCTTAAATTATTTTTACTCAAATACAACGTTGTCTTGTCTTTTTGTTTCTGATTCCTAAACACATTTCCACATCTTTTGTATTCTCAAAGGCAAGCCTGCTAGGTCTCTCCAAAATAATTTTCTAGTAATATTGTTTATATAATATACACATATATTTTAACTGGTACAAACCTGAAGTGTGCTTAAATATTATAATTTTAGACTTTTAGTAAATAGATTATTGAAGTGCTTAAGTACTTTCCTTTATCATTTGAGCGAGAATTCTTGCTAATATTAGTAGTAAATATGGTTCCACGCATTTTATTATAAGCTGTCTTACAAGATATATATTTTATTTTTTGTAGGAAACAAACAAATTTAGCAGCTATCCACTGTATCACAGTGTCTATGAAACATATGAGTTGGTGGAAAAATTTTATGATCCAACGTTTAAATATCACCTCACCGTGGCCCAGGTTCGAGGAGGGATGGTGTTTGAACTAGCCAATTCCATAGTGCTCCCTTTTGATTGTCGAGATTATGCTGTAGTTTTAAGAAAGTATGCTGACAAAATCTACAATATTTCAATGAAACATCCACAGGAAATGAAAACATACAATGTATCATTTGGTATGTTACCCTTCCTCTTTTAAAATTCATCATCTGTATGTTTCTACTCATCTCTAAAATGTAATGACCTAGTTTAGGTTATTAATTATTTATGGCTATTCTAAATGATCAAATCTTCTGTTTATGTTTAAAAATGCATTTTCCATTTCATGAGCGCTGACATCTTATACAAAACATAAATACCTGTAAAACACAAAGGAGGATGGTTTTCTATGTTGTTCCCTTTTCTTGAACTATAGAACAATGTCATTAGAAATTATGTTCTTAAAGCTTTTGATGATCTCAATTTCTATTTCAGATTCACTTTTTTCTGCAGTGAAGAATTTTACAGAAGTTGCTTCTAAGTTCAGCAAGCAACTCCAAGACTTTGACAAAAGCAAGTATGTTCTGTATATATGTTATGTATGTAATAGATATAATTGAAAGAAAGTACTAATTGACATTGCTGTTGCTGAAATAAGGAAAGTTTTTTGCTGTTTTCTGTCTCTTCATTCCACCGCCTTATCTCTCAAAGACCTATTTCTAACATGCTGGGTGGGGATTGAGCTGCGCAGAAGTGCCTCCCACAACCAACGAACTGATTAGTTACAACATACTGCCCTAAACATTGAAGGTCCTCCGCTGTACCGCTGGGCTTTTTTTTCAGTTTTGTGTCTTGTTTTTTCAGTATCTGTACATCATACTTCAGCCCAATTATTTTATTCCCAGAGCATACTTTCTTTCTACCTCCTTTTAAAGTATTACCTCTGCAGAGTTCCGCATTTCCACTTCCAGCTGGTAAAATTCTATTAATATTTATCCAGAATAATAAATATGGTGAAGCCATAATATTTTTGGAAATGTTAAACTTTTAGTATTAATTCTGTACAAAATCGCAAAAGTAAAAACATAATTTGAACACAAATCAAGATGGAAGAAATCAAGATGGAAGAAAAATGTGTGAGAATATTGAAGAAAAATTTTTTTTCTTTCAACTCTAAGTCCTAAAGGTAGAGAAGAAAATTTTTTAAAAGTAGAATTTTGAGGGTAAACATCTGTGTATTAAGCATAGTATCTGACCTAAGTATCATGTCCTTGGGAACTGAGGTCAGAATACATGGAAGGGTAAGGATAGATGATCCAGAAATAGGCTTAGTGATATGTAAACAAGTGTTTGTAATTCATAAAGGATACAGCAAAAATCAATGGGAAAAGGAAGAATCATTCAATAATAATATTGTATAAGCTCTTTTAGCAGCTGATAAAAAGGCAACTTCAGAATCTCACTTCACGTTGTGTGCAAACATAAACAAAAGGTGTATTTATTATTTATTTATTAAAAAAATGGAAATTTCTTGAAAAAGAAATGCCAAGTTTAGAAGCAATGGGTCTCTCCATGTTGGGTGTGAAAGAAATGAACAAGAGGAAAAAGTTTTTTTAAAAAAGAAAGAAGTATATAAGTAGAAGCAATGGGGAAATAACGCAATCAGATTTGGGAACGTTAACATGGTTTAGGATATGGAAATTCACACTCAGAAGCAAAGAGAAAAGAGTTAGAAACTACTTTTCCAGCAAATATGGAAAAAGGGTAATATATACATTATAAAAATATTTTTTGAAAATCCCCCAAATCCAAAAGAACAAATTGGAACTATGGGTAATAGACAAGACAAATAAATCAGAAAAAATTTTATCAAAGATGCCACCCGTAAGGAAACATATAGCAAAATATTCCAGTTCACTAAAACATAATTTCAAAAACACAAATGAAAATATTTTTTGTTATCAAGTTAATAACTGTTTAAAACTTTGTTGTGCCCACTGCTATAGGCAGCACACTGAAGCAGATGCTCTCATGTTTTTCTGATAGCATTGTGAAATATTTTAACCTTTTTACAAAAGATAAATACATATTGGCGAAATTTCAAGGGTCATCACAGTGTTCTTATACTTTAACATAGTATTTTCATTTCTTGAATTTTTTCTTAAGGAAAGTCTCAATTTAGGAAAATAAGAGACTGCTCAGAAAAACATGTGCATTATAAAATTATAATAGCAAATAATTCAAAACAATCTAATGCCTAAGAGAAATTATTTTTAAAAAGTGATATCCACCAATTTGAATATTTTGTAACAATTCAAATTGATCATAAATACAATATAAGATACTTAAAATATGAGTAAGCAAAAAGGATTTAAAATTGTAAATGTACTTTGATTAATTTTTATTGACAGAGAGAAAAACTTAAAGGGCAAAAACCGATTAGTATAATAATTGTGTTATCCTGAGGGGAGAATTGTTTTCTCAACTTTTACGATTCTTTTCAAGTGTTTTATGTGAGGAAAAAAACTGACAATGAGAAATACATTTTAAGGAGATATCAACCACCATATATTCTTTGAAGTTAATTTTCTATCTTTAAAAAAAAAAACAATCTTTCCCCCTTCAGACAAACTGCCTCATGATTTGAATTATGGCTTTATTAGGACATTCAGCTTTCCCTTCTTCGAGTATTTCTGTATTTATCTTATCTTCTCTAAATGATAGTTAAAATATAGTTTGCATCTCTGTATGATGTTGATATCTTAAAGATAGCTCACGTCCAAATTATTGGTGCTTTAGTTATTCCTGTTTTCTTTTTGTCAACACAGTGCAATTGAAAGAACAATCAGAACAGTACTGACAGCCTATTTCACTCTAAACCTTTCTAGTGTCAACTTGGGCAAGTTATTTCACTACTGATCCTTAGTTATCTCATCTATAAAATGGGGCTGTTAGTACCTTGTCCAACTGCAGGAGTGCTCTGAAGATTAAAAATAACCAATTATATAAACATTCAAAACAGAAATTGGTATATAGGAAGTGATCTCCAAATATTTACTTATTATTAAAACTAAATTATAAAAAATAAGAGCTAACTTAATGAATGAGATTTATTATTCCTGTTGTAATGATTGTTTCTCATTAGTTAATTAAATTATGAAAATTAGCTTGTTGCGTTCAGTAACTCATTGTTGAACTATTCAAGGTTTGTTGATGAATTTTCAATTATAATGAATTATTCTTATGATAACAACCCCAACACCAGCCTTTGGATTGTGAGTTCTGTGAGAGTAGGGTGTGTTTGATACATAGCTGGCATCCAAACATTGTTGAAAGAATGAAGTAAACATCAAGTCTTGTGTTTATGGAAGGTTATTTCTAATAATAGCAAGAATATTATTAGTCTTTACTTGGTAAATAGTCACAATTTGCCAGACATCTTACTAAACATTAGTAGAGTATCACATTTCAATATTAATAGTACTTCTGTGAGTAGATTATTAGCATATCCAAGGTGAAAAAAGTCTTGTCTGTATTTATATACCTAGGTTTATCGATTATTATTTCAATAGAAATGAAAATTATTGTCGTTTTTTTCCATTAGCACATGCAACTGGGTTTCATAAGCCTTAAGCAGAATGATATTTTATAGGATTTTAAAATATGGTAATAACTATATATGTTAGTGTTCTTAATTTGCATATTATAGAATTTAAAATATACAACTGATCCTTGAATAACAGGGGCTTGAAATGCACAGGCCCACTAATCTTCAGATTTTTTTCAAATATAGTCGGTCCTCTGTGTTGGTAGGTTTCCTATCCGCAGGCAAACGGATAGAAAATACAGTATTTGCAGGATGTAAAACCCATCTACAGAGAGGGTTGGTTGACTTTTCCTACATGCAGATTCCGGAAGGCCCACTGTCGAACTTGGACTTGAGGACTTGGGCATGCTCAAATATTGGTGTGGGGGAGGGGTGGTCTTGGAACCCATCCCGTGTATACCAAGGGGTGGCTATACTAGTAAGTTTAGTTTTGTTCTGAATTATTAGTTTGCTGAGTGGTACATACATTTTCATTAAGTTATAACTACTCATCTCCTTTTTTAGCCCAATATTATTGAGAATTATGAATGATCAACTGATGTTTCTGGAACGAGCGTTTATTGATCCTTTGGGGTTACCAGACAGGCCTTTCTATAGGTAAGAAAAAATATGACTTCTTGCTGTAATACCACTGTTTCTTATTTTCTTGCACTGTGGGAAAAAAATCATAGTTGACTTCTCAAGGAAATAGAAACTTTCAAAATATATGTAGTAAATGATAAACACATTGTTTCTTCATATAATAATATGATTCTTGCATATTTTTGTTTTAGTATCTTTTTGTTTCTAATTATAAAAGAATGTATGTTTATTTTAGGAAATTTAGAAGATTTAGAAAGGCATGGCAGAAAATATAAATCTCCCAATCCCATCAAATATAAAGC
This sequence comes from Lepilemur ruficaudatus, assembly GCA_963574885.1. NCBI lineage: Eukaryota > Metazoa > Chordata > Mammalia > Primates > Lepilemuridae > Lepilemur > Lepilemur ruficaudatus. Next base: position 9,637 of record CAUYRT010107316.1, read on the forward strand.
CATGTTTATTTTTTGTTATGTATAATTTCAGCCCCTTTTTCTTTACCTCTTTACTTTGGAGCTTGTCCTCTTCCAGGGCTATTACATGAACTGCTTAGCCCCTTCAATAAAAGCCTTCTGCCTAAGTCATGCAGGACATTACAAAATTATTTGTCATGATTCTTCATGCTTTCTGCTAAGCATTCTAAAATGTTAGTGTGACTACTTTTTTTTTTTTTTTTGAGACAGAATCTCGCTCTGTTGCCCAGGCTAGAGTGCCGTGGCATCAGCCTAGCTCACAGTAACCTCAAACTACTGGGCTCAAGTGATCCTCCTGCCTCAGCCTCCCAAGTAGCTGGGACTACAGGCATGTGCCATGACGCCCGGCTAATTTTTTTCTATTATTAGTAGAGGCGGGTCTCCTCTTGCTCAGGCTGGTCTTGAACTCCTGAGCTCAAGGATCCTCTCACCTCGGCCTCCCAGAGTGCTAGGATTACAGGCATGAGCCACCACGCCCAGCAGAGACTTTTTTTAAAACAAAAAAAAACACAATAGAAGATTCCTGGTCACAAGTGTAGTTTAATGATCACAGGTGCTATAATTCAGGGGATAGTATGATGTAAGAAATCAGCACTTATTCATAATGTACCTGAGGCAAATCATTTAATCACACTCTCAGCTCTCAGTTTCCTCTTTTGTGCAATACTAATAACAAATTTGTAGAGTTTGTTTTTAAGGATAAGAAAAATTGTGAGTGCCTTCTTTAATACTAAGCATGATCCCTAATAGGTAACCAGCTCTTGTTGCTATCATTGTTACCTATTAGGTAGCCCTGAACCACTTTAAGTTATCTGTTTGAAGTCAAAATATAATTAATTAATACGTATTTCATAGACTTTGGAGAAGATTAAACTTGGAAGTTCAGTTGACACGTGGCTTATTCAAATCATAAAATTAGGAATATCCAATCCAGGAATTGTAGAGTACTCTTGTTTTTCTCTTGTATATCAGTTGGACAGCTAATAAACAGCAAACTGTTTTATCAACAGGCATATCATCTATGCTCCAAGCAGCCACAACAAGTATGCAGGGGAATCATTCCCAGGAATTTATGATGCTCTGTTTGATATTGAAAGCAAAGTGGACCCTGCCAAGGCCTGGGGAGAAGTGAAGAGACAGATTTCTATCGCAGCCTTCACAGTGCAGGCTGCTGCAGGAACTTTAAGAGAAGTAGCCTAAGAGGGTTCTTCGGAGAACTCATATTGGATTTATATGGTAGATCACTCAGAAAGAATCGTGATGGGTATATTTACAAATTAAAAATGGATGTATTGATAAACTAAAAATAAAGTTGGACATTATGTGTGTGTGTGTACTTTTTTTCTTCTCCCTATGGATCAAAAATGAACAATGGATAACTTTTATGCTCTAATTATAAAAGGTTATTCCGAAGTTGAAAAGTTGAACTAAGTATTAAAACTCAGGAGAACAGTGTAATATAGTAAAACTCTTATCTGGCATTATCAAGGAATCAAGTCTAATATAGTACCTTCCAAATCTATTCATGTCATTGCACAGAGGAAAACATGAGTTTGTCATGCAACACCCTTGGGAAAATGCGTAAGACTGCTCCAAACCAGAGGCGTCAGGCCCTCCCTGTCCGCCCAAGGCTGGAAGGATCACCGTCTTAGCACACCAGTTAGGAAACTGTGATCTAAGCGCACTTCTAGTAAATATAGTCATTGTATACCATAAGGAATACTTTTTTAAAATTAAGAAACATTTTATTTATGTAAAAGGCTATATGGAGAATATATGTACAGTGAGAAATAGTAAGGAAATGAACATTTGTAAACCCAGTAACCAGATTAGGAAAGGAACATTTCTAATATCTTTGGCTCTCCATATAATGCTGGCTCCTTGTGCCTTTTCTGCCAGAGATAGTCACTTTCTTGAGTTTTATGTTTATCTTTCCTCTGTTTCAATTTATAATTCTATTACACATGACTGTAGCTCTGACATGTTTTGATTTCATGTATTTTTTGAACTTTTTTAAATGAAATCATACCATGTATTTTTCCTGATACGTGATGATTTCACTCGCCTTTGAGAGTTCATCTATGTATCATTGTGGCTGTAGTTCAGATTTCCCCGATATAGAGCATTCAGTTGCATGAATATAAGATTTATCAGCCAGGGTTCATCAAAACAAAGAAACCCCGACAGTAACATGAACAGGGGAAGTTAATATAAAGAATGATTAATTATAGCAGCATTGGAGTAAAGAAGTATTGGGTAGTAAGAGGTAAGGAGAACTCTAAAGAATATATGAATAGCAGATATAAGGAGTGGCTATTATCGATAGGGCAGAGGTGGAGCGGCCAGTGAAGATTCTCCCCCACCCCAGGGCTTCATTCGGTGTTAAGAAGTCGCTGTGGTGCTGCACTTGCAGAACTTGCTGCAAATCCACACTCTAGCACATTCACTAACACACTAGAAAAAAAAAAATTTGTCCTTGGGGCCACAGTGTTTTATCACAAAAATAGAATAAAAACTTCAAAAACAAAATGATCCTTTCTAATTTAATGAAAAATTTGTTATTTTGTATTGTTTTGTGTATGTGAGTTATATGCAACGCAATCCACCTTTTTAGAATTAAATTGTCAATATTAATTGTAACAATAAGAACATCAGCAAGGTAAAGAGACATGTGAGTTATATACGCTTCATGAGGCCCCGGGCTCAAAACTAGCCTGAATTAAATACAAGTCACATGGTAGTTAAGATGCTAGAACTTCCCAGAAACTTGCCTGATAGGCCACTGTGGAAACCTGTTAACGGAGAAGTGTCTTGCAAGTGGCACTCCTCTCCAAATCTGCCCAAGGGCAGTGTCAGGAGAAGCTCATGGCTGCTGGGTTCTGCTGGTCACAGTGAACTGCAGGAACCAGGTGCTATAGCAGCCTGCCCTACAGGATCTGGGAACTGGTGAAGCATATGTGCCTTGGGGCCAGATACTGGAGACATGATTTTCATTGCAGAAGCTGCCAAGTACATGGAAAGCAGGAAGGAAAACCACCTCTTGCAATGTCTCTCCAACGGCTTCTACTCACAAAGTTTAACATCATGCCACTTGACAAAGAAAAAATATTGAAAGGACCCAGATCCATTTATGAAGACAATGAAGAGTGAATTTATAGTGAATAACCCAAAGTTGGAAAACTAGTGCATAACAGAATGAATTTATTCTTCCTGCTGGTGTGTGTTTGGAAAGTTTACTGTGTTTTGCTCCTATGAACATTTCTCATAATGCAAATATTCAAGAAATGCTCTTTCCTGACAGTATCTACCTCTCAGTGGAATTTCTTGGTCATAAAATTTGTACATCTTCAATTTTACTGAGTTGTAAAATTTGAAATGCCAAACGCTTCAAAGTGATTTTACTTATTTGTATTTCCACTGGCAAAGTAATCATGCTATACAAAGTAATAGAAATAAGAAAGATTGTGGCATGTTAGAGAAATATAAAGAACTCAGTGTTACTATTAATAGAATCCAAAGAGTTTGTGGGAGGAACAATCCATACAGTGAACATGGGATATACCATGTAAGGCTTGGGAAGACATCCAAAGAAATGTAACTATTGTCCTGTAGTTTCTAAAATGCCACATAGTAAGGTTAAGCAGGGTAGGAATATGGTCAGATTTGCATTTTAGAAAGTATCCTGGCCTAAATATAGAAGGATTAGAAGGGCATCAACAAGCAAAAGATCAGACCCTAAATCTTTTCCCATGACAACATCTGTGCCATATGGACTTAACCCTCAGAAAAGATAGGACTACCCTTCTTATCCTTTCAATTTCAGCTTAGATGTCCTCTCTTCTGGGAAGACTTCCAGGATAATGGCTCCTTCCCTTGTATTGCCAACTAGACCTTAGGGACTAAGTGTTGTTATTTTTCTCCAATCCCTACCAGTATGCAGAGTCCCGAGCAGACACTCATTTTGTGAATAATCAGAGTAGTATGTATATGGGACTCTGTCTAAGAAATTATCTGCTTTGAAAAGAAGAGCCGGACTCCACACTAGGATTTCTATAATGTTTTTGTAATGGGGTTTGCCTGAGCATGCTAACAGGCTTTTTGTGATCTTATTGTTACAGAGTTGGACAATATTGTAAGGGTAGGATAAGGTGAACATTGTTATTCTAACAAATGGACAAAAATCTGTATAATATTTGAAAGCTTTGTGAACTTTCAGTCAATTCTGTAAGCATTTAATAAAATCGCCCAAAAACATTTTATGTAATTCTGTGATTTAACATAATTGGGCAACACATTTCATGTAACTGTCATTCACAAAAGGTCGAACAGTGATAGGCTGATAGGCGGTAGCGAAGTTTTGAGGCAGACTGCCTTAGTTTGAACTCCGGTTCTCTCATTTACTTCAAGTAAGAACTATGTGCTCTCTGTTCTTAAGTTTCTTAATCTTTAACATGGGCATAAAATAGTATTTATTTCACAGGACTTCTGTAAGAATTAAATAAGCTAGTAATGTAAACCACCTAGAACAGTTTTTAGCGTGTAATTAGTAATAAATAAATGCTTGATATTGTCATTTGAATGACAGAGCATTTCTTAGTTTGCTAATGAAATATCGCTTTTTCTCTTTTCCCTCTTCTGCATGATGATACAGTTGAATTACATGATAAATGTTGTAGCTTTCAGCCCTAAAATTCTGAACTAGTCTTTATTCTTTTGTATGCATCCTATAAGTTGCTTATTATTTATTTCTAATATAGTTGTAGGGTGTATTTCAGTAACTTGTACCTATGTATTTGTTGTTTCGTGGGATTCAAAAATGATGTTAATTAACTAACTTCATAAAAAAGAAATGTGCCAAATAAATTTTACATCGATCTAGATATTCATTGGTGATTAAATAAATCATTACCATGTTGTAGTGTCCTGAGAAGGATAAAGATATTATTTACATTTTAGACAGCCGTTTCATGAACTCTAATCAAGAATATAAGATCAAGAGTAAAGTAAAAAGGTAATCACACAGATCCTTCAAACATTAATAAGACAATAAAAGAAATTTATGAACAATTGTATGCCTATTTGACAATTTAGATGAACACATTTTATTTTGAAAACCACATCTTACAAAAGCTGACAGAAGAAAAAATAATCTTAATGATATGACTTACATTAAAGAAATTGAATCCATAATTTAAAAGTAAAAAATCTCACCAAGAAAACTCCAATGATCTCTTTCAGTGAAATCTCCCAGGCATTTACAATGAAATATCACAAATTTAGACAAACTCTTCCAGAGATCAGAAAGAGAGGTAATATTTCCCAATTCATAACTTTAATATCCAAGCTTGCCAAGGATATTATGAGAAATGAAAATTATAGTATGGACTCTCACATAAGCATAGATGCAACAATTTAAAAGAAGTTATTAACTGATCAAATCTAGTTAAGGATAAAGGCATAAGATACGTTCAAAAGGTATTTGTTCCAGAAGAGTAGAATAGGAGGACATGTTGCCTGCGCCTCCCTCTCTGCGCGCCTCGCTCTGGGTGGCCCGGGGCTGCCTTGGTGTGTGGCCGGGAGCCGGGCACTGCCTCTAGGCCATGGGGGAAGGGAGTCCCCTGGGGTGCCGCCGGTCCTTTCCCGAGAGCCCCAGCCGCGCTGGTGGCAGCAAAAAGCAGGAGCAGGAGCGGCAGCGGCAGCGGTGGTGGCCCCACCGAGGCGGCGAGGGCGCTGGGAGTGTAGCCATGGGCCTGGCCTGGCTGCACGCAGGAAGATGTCCAAGCCCCGTGCGGTGACCGCCCCGAGCCTGGAGATGGTGGAGCGGAGGGGCCCGGGAGGGCCTGCACCAAAGGGGGGGAACGTATTTACCCGGCAATCACAGATCTATTCCTACAGGAGCCCGAACGAACACATGCTCTGGAATGCGTTCCCGCCTTCAGGAAGTTACGCAGTTGCACATCACGCTGTCAAGTGCCAGGGGAAACCATTAGCGGAAATCTACAGGAAAGGAGAAGAGAAAAGAAATCCTGGGAATGCAATACGGAATACCATGAAGTCCGAGGAACAGAAGATCAAAGACACCAGGAGAGGCCCCCTGGCACCTTTTCCAAACCAAAAATCTGAAGCAGCAGAACATCCAAAAACTCCAGCCTCATCTTGTGATTCTACCATTGCAGCCGTCTCCAAGCAAGCCCTGAAAAAGCCCGTCAAGGGCAAACAGGCCCCTCGGGGAATAGCTCAAGGAAAAACGCAACAGAATCGCAAACTCAAGGATTTCTACCCCGTCCGAAGGAGCCCCAGGAAGAGCAAAGCTGAGCTGCCATCGGAAGAAAGGAAAAGAATAGATGAATTGATGGAAAGTGGGAAGGAAGCAGGCATGAAGATTGACCTCATCTATGGCAAAGGCAGGGGCGTGATAGCCACCAAGTAGTTCTCCCGGGGCGACTTGGTGGTGGAATATCACGGGGGCCTCATTGAGATCACCGATGCCAGGAAGCAGAGGCTCTGTATGCACAAGACCCCTCCACAGGCTGCTACATGATACTGTTTCCAGTATCTGAGCAAAACCTACTGTGTGCATGCAACCAGAGAGACGAACCACCTGGAAGGGCTGATCAATCACTGCAAGTGCGGGAACTGCCAGACCAAACTGCACAGCATCGATGGCTACCTCACCTCACCCTTGTCATCTCCGGAGACATCGAGGCCGGGAAGGAGCTCTCCTATGACTATGGGGACCGCAGCAAGGCTTCCATCGAAGCCTACCCATGGCTGAAGCATTAGCTGGCCGTCGCCCTCCCTGCTCCACCCTCCCTTCTTCAAGGGACAAAGTGCCCTCAAAGGGAATTGATTTTTTTTTTTT